>ML873530.1:21700-32379 GCA_009831015.1 Picea engelmannii | reverse complement strand
AGGGTTAGTGTGATATAAGATGTGTTTGATGTTTAAATCTTACTTATGGTTAGTAGGCGTTGTCCTTGTAATTAGTTTTAATGGATGTATAATGCAGCCCTTACTCCCTTATTTCTTTAACGGATTTTTGGTATTTAATTCTTAATTTTTCACTTACGTAAAATCGCTCACATCCTCAAAATGCATAGCAAGCTACCTAGGAGTTGAACTGATTACATGAGTGGAATCGCCGTTAAATGATACCTGACTTAAATGATATTGACCTTAACAAGTTACTAAACGTATTTAGAAGAATCCTATGACATTTCAATTGAAGTTGTGCCCATGTGGTTATGGATTTTCTTCATCAGTTTCCTATTCCTCAATTGGATTTTTTTTATTTGCGTATTGGGTTTTTCTGTGTTGCCCTTAATTCTGTCGGGCTCCCTTATCCGATGGGTTCCTTCTACAAGGTGCTTTTATTTGATAGGCTTAGGGTTGGGCTATTAAATTTAGGGTTAATAAAGTTGTTGATTATTTCTATGTTGACGTTTAGGGTCAGGTTAATTTCAGGGTTAGTACTATAATTGGAATTGTCCAAACTCACAATTGTATGTTATCAGACTCTTCGATCTGATAAAGCTAGTCGCTCTGTATATAAGTCTGTGTGTCTGATTAATTTTCTATGTAAAGAATCCAGTGTCGTATCAAGAGTCTAGGGACCTTTAAAGGCAGGGTTTCCACTCTTGTGACACACCTCTAAGGTCGTATCAGTAGTCACAGGCTCTTTAAAGGCAGAGTTCCCACCACTGCGACCTCCTGACAGAGATTACTAGTTTCTGCCTGAGCAATCGGCCAGGAGCCTATCTAACATTCTCTCTCTCCGGAGCAGAGAACTAAGATTAAACGCCCTGCTTTCCTGTGTAGAAATAGTAAAATCTACTACCATGGATTCTTCCATCTGTGTTCGTACTATACATAACACAGTGTGTTGTTTAATGCTTGCAGTTACTTGTTGTGCGCCTTATGTCTATGGTCATTTAATGCTTGCAGTTACTTGTTGTGTGCCTTATGTCTTCTTGTGGTGATCATCGTGGTTGCATATTGTTAGTCATCAGGTGGTGAGTAGCATCGAATATGTTTGTTTCCCTTGCACGCGCACACACTTGTTAAAAACACAAAAAAAAAATTCCACTTGTTATATGAGGTTTGTAGTCATGACGAACGGGAGGTTTTTTACATATGGTATCAGAGTCGGTTCGACCCGTGACTTGGGATCGCTATGGCTTTCGTTGACATGATTTAATTATACTGTTGTGGATCGATTTGACTGTGTGTGTGCAGGTAATCATGGTTAGAGGACGTAGTGGAGGAAGACGACGGGGTGTTAGGGGAGGAGCCGCGACGCCTCTAGTAGCATCCATGCTTGAGGGGTCTAACCCCCAGAGAGGCGAGCAGGTTCTCGGATAGGAGCAGATAGCAGTGGGCGAAGTTGTCGGGATGATGAGATCTTTTCAGCGCATGTCCGAGGCACTGATCAGCCGTTTGGACAGAGATGAGGCCAAGGCGCCGACACCCGCTGAGGTTTCACCGCATGCACCGGTCGTTACTGGTAGCATTCACCGTGAACTCAAGAAGGTTAAATTTCTCGAGTTATTTGGTGCCCCGGATGGTGCCAACGCCGAGGCATGGTTGGAGAATATGGCGATGTGCTTCGCACTTCGCGATTATACCTCCAACATGAAGGTCTGCATGAAAGTATTTCAACTAAAGGGGAGCGCTCTTCTATGGTGGAAGACACTCCTACCGTAGCTGAACATGGTGGTTGAAGATGTGTCATGGGAACTGTTCGAGGAACGGTTCCGAGAGAGGTACCTTTCAGAGGAATTCATTGAGTGTCATCTTAATGAGTTCAATGCTTTACGACAGGGAGGTTGTACGGTGCCTGAGTACGAGGCAGGTTTTATGGAGCTGCTCCGGTATGCTCCGCACCTTAACATAGAAAAAATTAAGGTCAGCAGGTTCGTGGTTGGCCTTAACGGCAGCCTACATGTGAAGATTATGATTTTGATGCTTCAAACCTTGCACGATGTCATCCAGAAGGCCCTCATAGTCGAGGAAGAGCTTATCAGTGGAGGTCAAACTAGGACTCCAGCGAGACCAGCAGGGCAGGGTTCATCTGGGACACCACGACATCAGACTCCAGCGAGACATACGTCGAGATATCGTGGCTTCCAGAGGGGATCCACCTTCACTACACCTCGATGACCGTCGCCTCAGCAGCGAACACCTTATCGGGGACCACAGCATCAGCAGCAGCTTCGCCCGCAACAGCAACAGTTTAGGCATGTTCAGCAGAACAGACTAGGGTTCCAGGCCAGTTGGTCGTCATCTTCTACTTCGGGTACCAGGACTACTGGGTCGAAGAAGGGGTGTTGGATGTGTGGGGAGCCACACTACCAGCGTGACTGTCCTGTGGAGAGGACCAGAGTGTTCGGATCAGCCGGACCCACTACCGTGGGAGATATGGGCAAGGCCCATCGGATTCATGCAGCGGTGAATAACCGCCAGGCAGAGCACCAGTGGACTGTGCTCGAGATGACAGGTATTATCGCTGACCAGACCCTTATTATTTTGATAGACCCAGGTGCTACTGAGAGTTTCATTTCTGGTGTGGCGCTAAAAAGGATTAGGGTAAGGGCAGTCGAACAGGACGAGTTTAGCTTCATAGAAATGGCTTTCGGAGCCAAAACAGAAGGTTGGAGGAAAGGTTACGGGTTGTTCCCTTAACCTGGGAGAGTTTGTCACGAGGGTCAACTTGTACGTCACGATATTAGGATCTTATGATGTCGTGATCGGAATGGATTGGTTGAAATCGCATGAGGCGATACTCAACTGTAAGACGAAACCGTTGAGCTTGGTCGATGATGAAAGACAGATACATGTGATAGTAGGACGGAACAAGGGAGATTCCTTGAGGTTCGTCTCTTCCTTACAGCTACGGAATAGTATGCGCAAGGGGTGCAAGATTTATGTGATCCTTGCGCTAAATGAAAAGGGAGTAGCGGAAGTTCTAGAAAACCTTCCGGTGGTGAAGGAGTTTGCGGACGTATTTCTAGAGGAGTTACCTGGGATGCCACCGGAAAGGGAATTGGAGTTTACCATAGACCTAAAATCGGGGACTGAACCAATAGCAAGAATTCCTTATCGGATGTTGACCCTGGAGTTGCAAGAGTTGAAAATTCCACTAAAGGAGTTGATGGACCTGGGACTGATACGTCCTAGTGTGTCACCGTGGGGTGCACCGGTTATTTTCATTCAGAAGAAGGACGGATCATGGAGGCTTTGCATTGACTACCATCAACTGAACAAGGCTACGATCAAGAATCAATATCCCTTACCAATAATTGATGATCTATTCAATCAAATGAAGGGTGCGACGATGTTCTCCAAGATCGATTTGCGATCGGGGTACCACTAGTTGTAGATCAAGGAGGATGACATCCCTAAGACCGCCTTTAAGATGATATTTGGACATTACGAGTTTATTGTTTTACCGTTTAGACTGATAAACGCCCCAGGGGTATTTATGAGTTTGATGAATGGGTTGTTCCGCTTATACTTGGACAAGTTCATCCAAGTATTCATTGACGATATTTTGATCTACTCTCGGATGACGGAGGATCATGACGAGCACTTTTTCTTGGTACTATAGTGTTTAAGAGAGCACAAACTGTATGGGAAGTTGTCCAAATGCTCTTTTTATCAATCGAGGATTCACTACTTAGGGCATGTCATCTCTGGCGAAGGCATCGCCGTGGATCCAGCAAAGGTTGAGGCTATTATGGAATGGCCTTCACCAACGAATGTCACAGAAGTGCGTAGTTTTATGGGTTTAGCAGGATACTATCGACGGTTTCTGAAGGGATTTTCGAAGATAGAAAATCCGATCACAGAATTGCAGAAGAAAAACAAGAAGTTTGTTTGGACCGAGAAATGCGCGGAAGCATTTCAAAGGCTTAAATGAGCCTCAAAAATGTTTCTGTGCATTTCTCGGTCCCAACAAACTTCTTGGTTTTCTTCTGCAATTCCATGATCGGACTTTCTACCTTCGAAAACTCCTCGACGAACCGTCGATAGTATCCTACTAAACCCATGAAGCTATGCACTTCTGGGACATTCGTTGGCGCAAACCATTCCATAATCTCCTTGACCTTATTTGGATCCACATCAATACCTTCACTGGAGATGATGTGCCCTAAGTAGTGGATCTTCGATTGATAAAATGAGCATTTGGATAACTTACCATACAATTTGTGCTCTCGCATACACTGTAGTACCAAGTGCAAGTGTTTGTCATGCTCCTCCGTTGTCCCAGAGTAAATCAAAATATCGTCAATGAATACTTGGACGAACTTGTCCAAGTACTAGTGGAACTCCCCATTCATTAAACTCATAAATACCCCTGGGGTGGTCATTAGTCCAAATGGTAAAAAAATAAACTCGTAATGTCCAAACCTCATCTTAAAGGTGGTCTTAGGGACATCCTCCTCCTTGATTCGTAACTGGTGATACCCTGATCACAAATCGATCTTTGAGAACACCGTCGTGCCCTTCATTTGATCGAACAAATCATCAATCCTTGGAAATGGATATTGGTTCTTAATCGTGGCCTTGTTCAATTGATGGTAGTCAATGTAGAGCCTCTACGACCCATCCTTCTTTCGTATGAAAATAACAAGTGCACCCCACGGTGACACACTAGGATGTATCAGTCCCAGGTCCAACAATTCCTTCAGTTGCATTCTCAACTCCTGTAACTCCGAGGTTGAAATTCGATAAGGAATTCTAGCTATCGGTTCAGTTCCCAGTTTTAGGTCTATAGTAAACTCCAATTCCCTCTCCGGCAGCATCCTAGGTAACTCCTCCGGAAATACGTCCGCAAAAACTCTCACCACCGAAAGGTGTTCTAAACCCTTCGCTACTCCCTTCTCATTTAACGAAAGGATCGCATAAAGATTGCACCCCTTGCGCATGCTTTTTCATAGCTGCAAGGAAGAGATGAACCTCATGTAAACTCCCTGGTTCCATCCTACAATCAAATATCTTTGTCCCTCATCATCGACCAAGCTCAATTGTTTCTTCTTGTAGTTGAGTATTGCCTCATGCGATTCCAACCAGTCCATACTGATCACATCGTCATAAGATCCTAAGATTGTGACGTACAGCTTGGCCCTGGTGACAAGCTCTCCCAGGTTAAGGATACAGCCCGTAACATTTCCTCCAACCTTTTGTTTGGATTCCAAGGTCATCTCTATGAAACTAAAATCATCTTGTTCGACTTCCTTTACCTTAATCCTTGTTAGTGCTGCACCAAAAATGAAACTCTCAGTAGCACCGGGATCTATCAAAATACTAAGGGTCTGGTCAGTGACGGTACCTATCGTCTCGAGCATAGTCTATTGATGCTCTACCTAGAAGTTACTCACCACTGCATGAATCCGATCATCCTTTCCCATATCTCCCATGGTAGAGAGCCCAGCTGATTCATAAGCTCTAGTCCTCTCCACAGGGCAGTCGCACTGGCAGTGTGGCTCCCCACACATCCAACACCCCTTCTTCGGTCCAGTACTTCCGGTACCCGAAGTCAAAGATGAATCCTAACAATAAGGTCAAACTCGAACTTCTTGACTTTAAGTTTATGGGTAACTTGGTGCAGATCATATCGAAGCAGCTCCAAAATGGGCCTCGTACTCGGGCACCGTGCAACTATCTCGTCACAAGGCATCAAACTCATTGAGCTGACACTCAACGAATTCCTTAGAAACATACCTCTCCTAGAACCGTCCCTCAAACAGTTCCCATGACACGTCGCCGATGGGTAGGTTCAAAAGAGGTAGGAGCATCTTCCGCCATAAAAGAGCGCTCCCCTTTAGTGGAAAGACCACCATGTGGACCTTCATGCTGGAGGTCGTAAACACGAAGTGTGAATCACACACCTTTTTCTACAACTATGATTCAATGACACCACCATCCGTGACACTCCTGTATGCTATAACTCATCTCTCTTGAGATCTAGGAGGATGCTATCGGTACTAGCTATTATGCATTGTGGACCCTGAGAGGCGCCCTCTAAATGTGATCTCCACAAGGACACGTTAAGGTTTTTACTTAACGCAAGGGATAATACTCATGGTTTTACTGTAGTGGAAAGCCTGGTGATCCACATTCATAGGGTTGAACCCACTCTGATACCATATGTAACGAACCTCCCATTTCGTTACGACAACAAGCCTCACATAACAAGTGCAAAAATTTTATTTTATTTTTTGTGTGTAGAAGGGTAATAAAGAAATTATACTCAACGTTGCAACACAACGATGAACATGATGCATGCAACTCATGTGACAACAACATAATGACCTAAGAAGAACATCAATCACCTGGAAGCAATGTACGACAATCAATCGACGAAGAATAAGAATGACTACCCGCCTGTCCTACCCTGCAATGGTTAGGACCTCCAGGAAACATAAGAAACACTCAAGCCCAGGTTCCCATCGATTTTGACCATTTAAGGTCTCAAGGCTGGCGACTATTATGAGGAACAAGGAGGTGTCTATATCCCACCCAACACAAGCAGACCAAGCCTACTAAGCTAAGTACAATCATCCTAACAACCTAACGCACCCAAATTTAATTACACAGGTAACTAGAACCCTTACAGTGAGCAAACCAATCACATCAAAAGTTTACAAAACCAAGTGCAAACATTATTTATAATGAACAACCACACCCTTAATGGCAAGCGCAAGCTAAAAATGACTTTGTCAACAACCAACCATTAATCCAGGCTGAAATGTCAATATCTATGGGTTAAATTGGCATTAATTACAGATCAAATAACCGGTCTAAATTTTCATTAGTCAACGAGTTACCAATCAATCTTGACATGAATTACGACTCAAATTTAGCGAGCTTGAGTTCCAGTTAGGCGATATCTAAAAATCCAACTAACATCAATTACATATCTAAATTAGCTAGTCTAAGGTTTGCAATCTAGTCTTTAATCTCCTTACAAATTTTAGTATTAATACCACCTAAATCGACAATTCTATAATTATCCACATCTTCGTCCAACTAGCTATTACTTGAATAATCATATTAACAATCTTAAAGTATTTTTCGCTCGCTATAAGGAATAAGGTAATTCCTATGTTTATGTGCAACTGTAGCCTCTCCTCTTCACATATGAACCAACCCTTTTTAAGAAAAACACTTCCAAATTTATCCAACATTGAAATATATAGGTCATTTGTAAAGGGTAGATCCACAATAAGAGACTAGGAACTGAATTCCCCACCTCAACACCATTTTATAGCATCATAAGTAAGATGAGATAGTTTCATTTCGAACAATAGGAACCCATGTAGAATATAAGGGGACACATCCCAATAAATGGATCTTAAATGTAGAAAACACGAGAAGGATTCCATCATACCAATGCCTAGCCCTTAAGGATATTCTCCAAGTTTTCCAACACTATGTAGGTATAGTTAGTTCCTACTTTTATCCTTTGATATAAATGTATGTCCATCCTCTCTCCTTTCTTACTAGCCTTGGACAGTTTCAATTTATTTTTCTTTACATTAATAGTTAGCATTTATGGACCCACTAGAAAACCATATAATACCTTTGGGCATGTCAATAAGCTAATCATATGTTTTGATCTATTTTAAATTAGGGTTCCCCTTTTTTACCACTCTACTTTATCTTCCCTCACATAAAATCCTTGGGCAATCATTGTATTTTTGTAGGAGGTTTTTAGCACACAAAAATATAAATATTGTATATAAGATAAAATTATTGGGCATATACCCAATATCCAACTATACTATAGTTCCAAGCGCTAAGCAATCATCATAAGCATCGAGGAGACATCACTCCAATGTTAAAGTCAGTGCACATACACATGGAGCGCCAAGGGAAGCCAAATGGAAGTGTATAGTAAGTGGTCAATGCATCATTATCAATAAATAATATATAAGAATTCAGAAAAAATATGCAGTTTCATTTTTGACTGAGTTGTATCGTTCATCCCTTTTTGGTACACTCATATTTTTAGAACGTAAATAGGCCCTGGACAGTAAAAAGGTAAATGGCCAAAATTTGAACGCTGTCATAAAAATGAAAAGCAGAGGATATGCAAGAAAATGAAAATCGCAGGAATCAAGCACAATTTTCGTCCTGACCATGGCAGTGATTCTCGGGAAAAATCGTGGGCGTTTTGTCAGCAGACACAGGCAATCGTTTACGCAACCAAATCGTGGGCATTCAATAGGGAGAGACATAATCAATTTATAATTAAAAATGTATGTTTTTAACAACAAACACAGTCTTCTTTTAGAGGCAAATCGTATTCTTTAAATAACAAAACTCTGTTATCCCTGAGGGCATTTTCAATAATGTTTTCTTTTTTTTTATTCATCGAGGACATTCTCCAAATGTTCAATGTTTGAAAGTTCGCTCATCAAGAATCAAGCACATATGTCCAAGCACCAACACACAAGGCACCATGAGGAGGAGATCCCACAAGTGCATATGTCCAAGCACAACGTATGTTTTTAACAACAAACGCAATCATCCTTTAGAGGCAAAATCGTAATCTTTAACAACAAAACTCTGTCAAAAATAACTAGACAAATCGTAGTGTAATCGTTGACCATAATTCGGCTATAATCCGTTGTCGATACGCTATCTGTAGAACTATTGATGAGATCACTCGTCAACATGCTATCAGTTTGCCAATAAAAAAATCACCTTTCAAACTTATAATTTATATAATGAAATCGTTGTAAAAGGAGAATGATATAGCTAGCAGTTCAATACATCAATTCGCTATCTATTAAGTTCATTGTCAACAACAGTAGTTCATTCATTAACACATATTTTACCCCCATTTACACAGTATAACCATAGTCGTTGGCACAATATAAATGCTACCCATTACTCAGTCACTACGCAAGCATTCAAGTAATATTTTGTTGGTGGTTCAAGAGTAAATCTCACGCATTCAAGGTAAACATTTACTGTCTTATAGGTGTGAAAAAAATGCGGCAGTATGTAATTTAAAACGTGGTAACTCAGGGATTAAAAATGCTGGTCTGTTCATCATATTCACAGCGGGATTAACATTCAAAAATAAATCACTGAGTTTCAACAATCAAATTTACTGAGGTTAAAACATCGAAACAACTTAATGCACTGAGATTAACCATTTAATATTCACCCATAAGTAGATTCTTCTTAGCCAATACACCCTGGCTATCCTAGAATGAAAGGCATGTAGCTTTGTCAAGCATCGGGAAATCGAAACAACTGACCAGAAATTAAATAAAAAGGGTTTCTATGCATAATCGCCCCCAAGTCAATAAAGTGCATCCGAAGGTTGGAAAATCACCAGACAACAAACGAGATATAAGAACCAATGGAGGAATGTCCAGCAAGAAGTAAAAGGAGGTATAAATTGAGATAACAATGAGATATCAAAAATGCCGAGTTGAAAGAAAACTTCGTCATCAGTCAACTTTGCAGGGTTAGTTCAACGCATAAGGGTGCAAGAAAACAATCATCCAAGGACAACAACAGAGATAGATGGCTAACAGGTTTGTCCTTTGCTCACCATCATCGCACAGAAAAGCAGGGCGTTGAGATCCATAGGTATTTTAACGCTAAGGCGATGACCGTAGATCAGGCTCCTAGCCGACTGCTAAGGCGAGGACTGGTAAGCTAGGGATGAAAGATAACAACCTCAAGGTCACAATAAACATAGCAAGGTGGTCAAAATGTGTGGGGAAAAGAAACCATGGGAGTCAACCTATCATCGATCTAGTCTTATAAAAGTTTCAGTCATCAATTAAAAAAAAACATTAGTTTACTTCTCCATTAAATAAGTAGATCCAAGCATAAGTCCTAATACATTATACCATACAAAAAATGAAGAGAGCATACCATTGCCTGATCACTTGCTTTGAATGATGTCCCGCATGCTCCAAGCAACTCCCGCTTGTTGACCGTCGAGACTTCACCGGTACCTCCCAGCCAATGCTAGGGGTACTCTTCTTCCCCCTTAGCCCCCCGAGCCGCAAAGGGGCCACCGTCACACTATCTAGAGATTTCAACTAGATCCTAGCTCACCTCGCAAGGCCGAGCTACCACTCCTCACTGAGATGGGTATCCCAACTCCCTCAAGTTAAATCGGTCAAGTAGATAATTATGTAGCATAATGTTACGCAAACAAAAGATGGTCCTTCATCCTTCTCATTCCTTCATTATATAGAGTTTCAAACTTCCTTTCTTTCCTAAAATCTCATTTAATTAAAGTTTTTAAAAATAAATTCCTAAAAATTCTTCTCCGTACAAGTGTCACCCATCCCCTACATTCCTCCATTATTTAATTTATTTAATTAATTAATTATCTTATTTCCCTCACCCACCTAGAGTTACTCCTAGAATCACTCCGAGGTGTCCCCAAATTCCCTTACAGGTTTTAAAGGCTTTCCCTATTATTAAATTGCTAATTCAGTTTAAATTAGAAAGCTCTTAAATGGTAGATTCTTTACTAAGTTGACTTTTCGCTTTTTCCCTTAAGTTCCCCTTTTTCCCTTTTTATATTTACCTCTTTTCCTAGTTTCCTAATA
>ML873529.1:0-10887 GCA_009831015.1 Picea engelmannii | reverse complement strand
GCGCCACTCTTCTCCCTCTCTCCAACTGGTAAGTTGCAGCTTGCCTTTTAAGAATGAGCAAGTGAGTTGTGTGATAAAGTGAGGCGCTAGCCTCTCTATATATACAAGACTGGCACGTGTGAAAGGTCTTCTCTGGCAGGGCCAACCTCTCACTCTGGGTGGGCAAACCCACCTTTAATTTAATTCTGGGTCTCAATAATAACTGCTGGAGCCGACTTCTTATTCTGCGTATTACAATTGTCCGTTGACCAATCCACAAAAGGGGATTTGGTCCTAATACAATTAACGACATGATTAATCCACAATGGGGATTAATCCTATGAATAAAATAACAATAATAATAAGAATACTCTTCGCAGTTACATTATTTCAACATCTACACACCTAATTGGAGAAAGAGAAATTGAATAAATCGCCTAAAAGCAAGGTTACATGAACCATTGGTGCGATCAAAATCGACAGTGAATTTGGTGCGGGTGCGACACTCATAAAAAAATCAGGAATCGTGGAATCGGAACCCTAACACTAATATATATATTCTAAATCACTACCTTCTATTTCAGAGAATTCTTAGCGTAATAAAAACTCTAAAGAAGTATGTCTTGACTGTTAGAAAATAATGGATGTGCTTGTTTAACCATAGACAATATAGCAATATTGTTACCTAACCATAGGCCGAAGCCACCCCCGAGCACCTTAACCTTGACAGAGAATGATTCTGGAAGCAAACTAATAGCCAACCAAGGTCAATGCATAAAGATAACCAAGACTGATCAAAAAGTCCAACCATAACTAACAGAAAGTCCAAGCCTAAACCAGGAAACCAGATTACGGCAGTTGCCGACTGTAGCTGCTCCCCAGACTTGCTCACTAGCCCAGTTCCTGCAGTGCACAATTCTTATTAGCTGAAATTTTGAGTAGTGTGTATGAAATGAGGTCTGGCTACTTGTATTTATACTGTTTCCTGAGCTGTCTGGGTTGACTTCTCATTCTGGAGACTAAATACTTAATATTAATTATTTTCTTGAGCCGACTTGTCTTCTAGGGTCATGTTCAATGCTTTAGGGTTACTTCTTGCTTCCCGGAATATTCTATTCTCGTCAGGGTTACACGTGGAGGTAAATACCTCCTGCAACTACCATAATATCAACACTTCCTCCTAGCTAGGGAGGTATTGAAGGCAATGGTCTTGAGAAAAAACATGCCATTGAATCGGTAGCATCATCATAGTCGTACAGACTATCTCATGATTAGATCACGAACACCATCATCACTATCAGTGTCATCTGACAACATCAACTGCAACATCTCTTGAAACCATACTCCATCTGAGTAATCAGACATGATGCTGAATAAGTCACTCACTCCAAGGAGTGATACAAAAACCATTCTTCTAATCTGGGCATATGTCCGAGAAGAATAAATATCCTGGACCATTCCGTCTGGAGAATCTCTGTCTATCAGTACACTGATCATCCATCTAGCTGATAATCATTTTCAACACTACTGATAGTCTACAAGGCAATCAGAATAATGTTATTCAATAGAACACAACTGTGTCTATCCATAGTAGTACATAACTACAATCCAGTGGTACACTACCACACCAAGTAGCACACAGCTACTTAATCAATGACACATAGTCACAACCAGTGGAACACATCCACCACAGTAGCATACATCTACTGTCCAGAGACATACAGTCTCCATAGCAATTATATCATCTGATATCAACCTGCACAGAAAAACAATGTCATGATATAAACTGAGTCATTTGGGCCATTCTTCCACTCACATCTGTGAGATATGGAAGAACATTTGCCCTTAGAAGGTAAAACATTAGTCATGAGCTACTAGACTATTCTTCTCAAGCATATAAGAATAATTGTCCTAATTTCTGAGCCTGGACCATTCACCTATTTGGGCTATTCCTCCGGCACTAAACAAAGTGCAACCTGGAGAGAATGAGTCTGCCTTAGGGAAAGCCTGTTCCTGATTGCTGAACCTGGACCATTCACCTATCTAGGCCATTCCTCCGGCACTAAACAAAGTGCAGCTGGAGAGAATGAATCTACCCTAGGGAATGACTGTCCGGACCATTTCCTAAGGAAATGGCTATCCTGCACCAACCTCCAAAACAGACCATTCTTCGAAACTGCTCACAACTGTGAGCTTCGAAAGAATGACTGTTTGACGAGGCGGACTAGTCTTCTTGACCACTACTGAGAGTGACTGCCAAGAAGAGAGACTATCCTAGACCATTCCCCCACACTGGCCACAAGGGGAATCGCTGTCTATGGTACATCAGCAATCCATCGAACCATTTTCATTACGAAAATGACTGTTCGATATGGACCATTTTCCGAACTGGAAAATGCATGTCTGTCAGAAATCTCAAACCACTTTCCGAACTGGAAAGAAACTGCTCATCCTGGACCATTTTTCGAACTGAAAAATGACTGTCCATAAATCAATAACACATTAGTGCTCCCTCCCAACC
The DNA here is from genome assembly GCA_009831015.1 of Picea engelmannii. Taxonomy (NCBI): domain Eukaryota; kingdom Viridiplantae; phylum Streptophyta; class Pinopsida; order Pinales; family Pinaceae; genus Picea; species Picea engelmannii. The sequence continues at coordinate 8,387 of ML873529.1, read as the reverse complement.
TGGGAGTCATCTCTTCCCTTTTTAATAAGGAAGTCATCTCCACGAGCTCCAGCTTGTTTCTTGAGTATGCAAACTCTTTCATCTTGGATAGAGGATTTACCAAAATATCTGCTTATCTGCTCATCTGTGGAGATATATTAGAGAACCACTTCTCCTTTCTGGACCTCATCATGGAGAATGTAATGCTTGATCTCATTGTACTTCGGTTTTTCTGGAACACTGGTTTTCTTTGAAGGCTTCATATAGCTCTGATCATTATAGTGTATCATAGTTGGATTCAGTTCTTTTGTTTCCTGCTAGCTCATAACATCGTGGCAAAGCTCAAACCTGAACATATCCAAGTGACACTTCTTTTGTCATCATGAGAGCTTGTCATGGATTAGCAATCCATCATCCTGGAGTTCTGAGTAACCATTCTTATACAGTATCTCCGTTATAGAAAGTTTTCACCATGCTTCTGCTGTGCATTGGAGGCTCTGCACCAAATTGTTTGAATCCATACAAGACCTTCTTCCATCTGCATACAAGAGTCTCTTTCTGGTATACCTCAAAAACTTTGAGATTGCTCTACATATGCTTCTTGTTCAATTACTCTGTTGAGGAGAACATTCCTTACATTCATCCGATGTAAACTCCAACCCATGGATATTGCAGGAGATATAATGTCTCAGGTAGAGGCATGTCTAGAACAAGCTATCATCATAGTCCTCTCCTTCCATCTGGGAGAACTTTTAGTTCTGGATCTCACAATGCTTTCATTCATAAGTCTCCCATACATTGTTCTTCATCACAACTTTCATTTCTTCTTCTTGATTGCTTCTAGAGGGTTCAGATCAAGTTGGTAGTCTTGTGATTCTTGATATGATGACTAGTTGTTCTGGCTTTTCTCTCTCTCTTGGAATCTTCATGTTTCTCTTTAGCTCTTGGGTCCATGGAGTTTTCTATAGATTCCATGCCTTGAAGATTCCGATTTCTTCCTTTCATCATAGGATCATGGATGTGGATGGACAACTAGGGATACTTTAAGGCTTATTTTCGAAGAAGACTTCTTCTAAATTCAAACTGAACACGTGTTGTTTTTCATGGCTGCTACCATTGATGGGAACATGGATAGATACTTCATAATCTTCAATGGATCATATTATTTAGGATTACCTCCCTCCTAATCCTTGCTTCATGCATGAATGCATGCTCTTCTTTTGGAATTATATAATCGGCTCCCTCCATCTAACAGAGTCCACGCTTTCGTCTGCATCCTTATTGCCTTTTGTAAAGTTTCATAAGTCTTTTTCCAATTTCCTCTTGATTGCTAACTTCTTTCTGTTTTTACTTCTTCTAGGTTTCTTCAAGTTTGATTCTGATTTCGGCTTATCTTGCAGTTGTTACTTATGTAATAGTTTCCACATGAATTGTTACCTGGGGTTGTTGATATACTTCATCCTTTCATGTGTATTGTAGTCATTGTGATAACAATTCTTATCTTGTTGTTCTTCCATTGGTATAGTTTCTCTTTGAACATGTTATCTTCTAAGAAATAGATATGCAAGATATGTACATAAACTATGTAAACATGGTATGTACAAGAATTATGAAGAATATTGTTACCTTGTCTTAGAAGAAGAAATCTGTTTTATCCTGCTTGGCCTTCTTTGAGGGTTTCCTTTCTTCGGCAACTGATGCTTCGTGTGTTTCCTTCCTTTTCTTTAACTTAGGACAATGATTCTTGTAGTGGCCATATTTTCGACAGTTGAAGCATTGTATTTTTAACATATCTTTCTCTTGATTTGATTTCTTCCTGGAGCTAAACTTCCTTTTATTCCTGAAATTCTTGAACCTTGCTGTGAAGGCTTGATCATTGTATTCCTTTTGAGGTTTCTCTTTTGCACTAATCCTTGATTCTTCTTGTGCACAACAAGTCCAAAGTTCTTCAAATGTAGGATACTCCTTCCTTGTGTTCATGCTTGCGGCAAATGCATCCCATGTCTTGGGAAGACCATTGAGTACTATATTTACCAGTTCTGTAATATTCCCCACCTCTTGATAAAGAGGTGATGAGGAGACTCAGTGGCCTGGGCATCCCCACTAGGTCATAGTCTCACACTGAGGGGGAAAGTCAACTAAATTAAGGTTATATTCTTAAGTTGACTTGAAGAAAAAGGTTAAAAGGAGTAAAAGATAACTCAATAATAGAATAGAAGTTAACCTTGGGAGTTAATCTAACTCAACAGAGGAATAGAAGAAAAAGTATAAATAGAAGGCTGGGGCACACCTATTATTCATTCTGGATTTGGTATATTGCTTGTTATTGCTCTTGAGCATACAGTTTGGGGGTTTTGCTGTATAAACCCTTGTGAGCAACTCAGTGGTGAAATACCCACTCACCTTGTTCCACAGCTTGGTCTCGGGGATGAAAGACTCCTCCATACCATTCTACACTCAACATACTTCCACCTAGCAGGGCCGTATTGTTCTTGAGTTTCCAGCAAGGGCGCACCATCATCTAGAGAAGGGTTCGATCTAGTTGATCAGGAGAGCCTTTGATCATTCCGACACTTGGATTTTACTTGTAGGGGCCCGACCTTCATTTTGAGGGTTTTTCTGGAGAGTTATCACCATCATATCTTTAGCTTCAGATTGGGACGACTTGGAGGCAGTGGTACGTCCCATGATTCAGTAAATCTCAGATCTAGAGAGCTTCACCTAGAATTTGAGTCTGAAACTTCTCCTACGGGGTTCTCTTAGCCCGATCTACATTCCTAGGAAGTTTCAGGGCATTTGGAGGCTTTTCTCATCAGGGCCGAACTACCTAGGGTTCCAGGCATCTAGGGGGGCGCAACTTCAGTAAAAGATTCAGAGTTTGGAGGAGTTTGCCTTGGCCGTTCAACTTGAAATTTCAGGAGGGTGTTCCTATCACCCAGATCTATCAGTTGGCAGAGTTTGGGCTCATTTGGAGTCTTCTTGCAGTTGGGCTGAGTTATTGAGGGTTTCCAGTCTTCTAGTGGAGCGTGGCATCTTCCAGCTTGAGGAATCGACATTCAGATCTACTTGTATCGATCTTCATCTCTCATTCAGCCTTTGGAAGCTTATTTTGTATCAACAGAGCATTTTGTAGCAACTTGTATTTCTTATCTATTGGGCCATCTGAGGATTATTCCAGATCTGCCCTCTATTGTATTGGTTCCATGCTTCTTATAATAAAAGTTCAGATCTTCACTTGTGTTTCTATATCTTGAATATATTGTGATCTTTCATGTGTTGGACGAATCTTGTATGAACACACTTAATAACTGGATAAGTCAATAAGTCACCTGCACATCATACACAACAGAGATAGTTAGTGGTTTCAAGCAAAAAATTGGCTTGGGATCATTACAGTGGTATCAGAGCTTTGATCCTCCAAACCTATGGAGGGATTAGCGCATGCAGAGGTACAGTGGAATCGTTATGGGTAGAAGGAAGAAACCAAGCAGTGAAACAGAGGCTGAAATGGAAGGGTCAGGGGATGACCATGAGCCTCAAGGCTTGGCCTTCTTGGCAGCGGAATTTGACAAATTCCAGAAAACCATAAATCTCACAGAAAGAAAATTGGTCCACCAGTTAGATGAGAACCAAGAAACCAATAGAAAGGGACAGGATGAAATTTCTAAAACCTTGAAGAAGGTTGACGAGAATTTGTAGAAGATTGACCATAACCAATCCCGGATAACTGCTCTTTTGATGCAAATGACCCATCAAGGGAAGGACCCTGAGACGTATAGGAATAAGGTGGCTGGTGAATTCCATGATGAGATCAGATATAACCCGGAGAAAGCTCCTAGATCCGAAGGAAGTCAGGGAGGAGGCACGTTCAATGGTCAGATGGGTAGTAGGGCCAACCCTAGGCCATACATGCCCACGTTCACAGATGAATAGCTAGGCCGACATTTGGGTAGCAGGGCTAACCCGAGGCCATACATGCCCACATTCACAGATGAGCAAGGGCAACAGGAATAGGTGGAGGACTTTGTTGAACAAATGACGAGATGTACCAAGGAGTACTACAGTTTGGATATGAGGATTCAAAGGCAGATGTCCCTGGAACAATACTGCCAACTCAGGTTCATAAATCAACCTAGAACGAACCACAGGGGTAGTTTTGAGTTTGAACGAAAAGCAGGGAAGATAGAGATTCCCTACTTTGATGGTACGGCCAAGATGACAGCATAGGCGTGGGTGCAAAAGCTGGACACATATCTACAACTTAACCCAAGGAGGGAAATGGAGGCTATCAAGTTTGCTACTATGTACTTGGACTGCAAGGCTCATGATTGGTGGTATCATGGACTCACCACTCTTGGCCACAATCAGATAGTGTCCTACACATAATTCACTCAGAGGCTTATTGACAGGTTTGATCAGGATGATCCCGAACTACATTTCCGGGAGCTCACACAACTCAAGAAAACTGGTGCGGTCGAGGCATATATTGATGAGTTTCAAAGGATGGCAGTGATGGTGCAGGATATGCCTCCGACCAGGCTTATGATGCTATTTATTGAGGGGTTGATGGAATCCTTGAAGGGTTGGGTCAAGGCCTTCAAGCCTACCAACCTACAGGAGGCTATTTGGAAGACAAGGGATCTGGGACCAACAGCGAAGCCAAAATTTGTACCCAGACCACCTCTTAATAGTGGAGGAAGAGACCAAAGACCTCCAATGCATCAGGGAGGACGTGACCCAAGGGGTTTTGACAGGGGCCGTGGCAGAGTGGATGAGAACACCAGGAGGGAGTTGAGACGGAAGCAACTTTGCTTCACTTGCAAAGAACTTTGGAACCCAGCACACAAATGCATGGGCCGTGGTCAGGTGCACTACATTGAGGTCACTTCAGACAACGAAGAGGAAGAAGAGATCGGCCAGATACAAAACATGGAGGCATAAACCACTGAGGCAGTAGAGGAACAGATCACAAAACAAGACAGTATGGCCACCTTGGCATCTATCAGTGGAGTGCCCAAGTATAACACCTTCCGAATGAGGGGGTTCTTGTAGGGACAGAGAGTTTCGGTTTTGATTGATGGAGGAGCTTCCCACAACTTCATTGATTCAACATTACTGAAGAGAAGGCACATACCCACAGTAGAATTTGAAGGGTTCAAGGTGGAGGTAGCAGGAGGAAGCACTATGCCCTGCGACAGATAAATTCCGGGCATGAAGCTTACCTTGGGTAGGCATGAGTTGATATAGGACGTCTATGTCATGGACCTTCCGGATACCAACATCATCCTAGGAGTTCAGTGGCTCAGCACATTGGGACCTATCACTACCAACTACAAAACCATGGAAATGTCATTCACAGAGGAGGGTGGACGAAAGGTAGTGCTCCGTGGTATGACAGGGAATGTTGCAAAGGTAGTCACGGCCAAGAGGATGGAGGCCATCTTTCGGAGAGATGAGATAGTATATGCAGCAGAATGCAGGATTGTAACACGTATGGATGAGCAGGGCAAGGTTCACTACACCCCAGAGATCAAAGAAATCCTTGACAGACACCACAAGGTGTTTGGGCCTATTCCTCCAGGGGTACCACTAGATAGGGGGTTTGAGCACATTATTGAGCTTGACGAAGGGGCCAAACCAGTCATTACCACACCATACAGGCATCCCAAGAAGTACAAAGATGAGATAGAGAAGGCCATCAATGAACTTCTGGACATGGGGCACATCAGGCCTAGCACTAGCCCTTTTGCTTCTTCAGTAGTGCTAGTGAAGAAGAAAGATGGCACTATGAGGATGTGCATTGACTTCAGGGCCTTGAATAAAAAGACCATCAAAAACAGGTACCCGATACCAAGGATTGATGAATTGTTGGACGAATTGCATGGGGCCATCTACTTCACTAAGATTGACCTTCGTTCTGGTTATCATCAGATCAAGATGAGGGAGGAAGACATCTCAAAAATAGATTTTAGATGTCATTACGACCATTATGAGTTTTTGGTAATGCCCTTTGGGTTAACCAATGCCCCTGCTACGTTCCAATCATGTATGAACCATGTGTTCAACAAACAGTTGAGGAAGCACCTGTTGGTATTTTTTGATGACTTGCTTATCTACAACAAGATCTGGGAGGAGCATCTCAAGCATGTGGATCAGATTTTATCAATCATGGAAGAACAGTCACTGTATTCTAAGGAGTCCAAATGCGAGTTTGGAATGACAGAGGTCCTCTATTTAGGACACATCATCGGGACAAAGGGGGTACAGGTACATCAGGAGAAAATACAAGCCATCATGGAATGGCCTACTCCTAAGACACTCACAGAATTGAGAGGATTTCTGGGCATGTGCACATATTACAGGAAGTTCGTCAAAGGATTTTCTTAGTTGTGTGCACCCTTGACCGATTTGATTAATAAAGGAGCCTTCAAGTGGGACGAGGAGGCTCAAATAACGATGGACAAGATGAAGGAAGTGATGAGTACGTGCCTAGTCTTAGCCCTTCCAGATTTCAGCCTCCCTTTTACCTTGGAGTGTGATGCCTCTGGGGAAGGAATAGGGGCCGTACTGATGCAGAAGAGGCACCCTCTTGCCCATGAGAGTCGGAAACTCAGGGGTCCCGAGCTACTCTACAACATTTATGACAAAGAAATGCCGGCTATCATGCATGCACTAGCCAAATTTCGGCAATACTTGGTAGGTTCCCGGTTTGTGGTCAAGTCAGATCATAACAGTCTCAAATATCTATTGGAGCAGAAAGATTTGAATGAGAGGCAACAGAAATGGGTGAACAGAATACAGGCCTACGACTTTGACATTGAATTTGTCAAAGGGAAGAATAATGTGGTGGCTGATGCGTTATCCAGGAGGCCATCCATCTTTGCCATGACAGGGGTAGCAATTGACTGGAAAGACCATCTGGTGATGGAGTATGCAAAGGATCAGCTCGCATGCCAGCTATTGGATGGGCAGGTACAAGATGATAATTTCAAAGTTACGAATGACCTCGTCTACTATAAGGACCGAATCTTTTTGGTTCCTGAATCAACCTTCAAGGCTAAGATATTGCAGCGTACCATGACTCACCAATGGCAGGACATCAGGGGATCAACAAGATGTACAGGAAAGTGAGAGAAAGGTTCTCATTGAAGTGCCTCAAAGAGGATGTGATTAAGCATGTCAAGGAGTGTACTACATGTCAGGAGAACAAAGATGAGCACACGCACCTAGCAGGACTGTTATTCCCGATTTCTAGGGATAACTAGGAGATCATGTCTCGAGGCCCACAGGTCCTAGACATGGAGTACCGAGAGCAGGATTGACCTGAGCATGGCCCTGGAGGGCCCATCTTTCTTCTTCTTCATCAAACTTGTCTTGTAAGCAGCAGCAACATCCATCACCATCGACTTGATCTTGTACCAGAGAAGACTCTTGCTCCATGAGGTAATTGGTCAAGGTATCATGGTATGTATCATTTTTGATCATTATAACCTTTAAATATATGCATCTTACTCCTTTTATTTCTGAAAACTGCTTGGAACTTACATTAGCCCGCTTGACCATGGTTGGGGGGATTGACAGGGTGTCCTAGCAAGCCTATACCATAGGTTTTGGTTTGCCACTGAGGGGATTTATGAAGAGCCATCGTCCGCTCCCATCATATCATCACTTTTAAATATTGTATCCCACTCATCTGTCCCATTCCCCTAGTTCGGGCATTAGGATGATCTGTTTGTGGGGTTGCACCTTATCTCGTGGGAAGAAGGGGCTAAAGGCCCAGAAGGTAAAAGCAACTGGTAAAAGATAAAAGCCATAAAAAATGAAACCTAGAGATGCCTCGCCTAGGGATCCCCGAGAAGGCAATAAAAAGCCTCTCAACAAGAAATAAGAGGGACCCGAAGAAAAATAACAAAACAAGACCTAGCCAAGAGGATAGGGGGTCTCATCACGAGCCAACATGTTCATGGGTACCTAGCAGTATGACATTGCCATTATCTGGTTAACACACCAGGGCAGTGACCTTTGGTTGCATGGCCAAGGGGAAGGGGGTCTCATCACGAGCCAGCCTTATCATCTCTGTGAAAGTGCTTGTGGGTAACATTGTCAGTTCTGGTCACCACGCCAAGGCAGTGTCCTCTAGTTAGTCCTTGAAATAAAAAAAAGAAAGAAAATAAAGCAAATAAAAGAATAAAGGAAATAAAGGGCTTGGAAAGAATTGCATCCGTGACGGGTACAACTCGCCTTCTACAAAGGCACCCACAGGTAATATCATGCATCCCTGTCTTTCACTCTACCCGTATGTCTGGACATCCCTTGACCACATCACCTTGTTTTACATGGCTTGGATGATACCCCTTGGAGACTTTCCTTTCCTTATGGATACTAGCCCAATAGGGTATTTTGTCTTT
>ML873528.1:7437-19265 GCA_009831015.1 Picea engelmannii | reverse complement strand
TGTCGATGTTTGTTTAACGAGTCCAAATATAGAAAACTCAAAGGTTTTTCATGATTATAGAGTCTGGAAAAACACTTAAAAGAGAACTCTATCAGTTCCTTTTTCGTAAAGTAGTCTGATGAGACCGAAAAAAAGATAAATTATTGCCCAATAGATGCTTTCTTCAAATACTTTATCGAGCGTGAAAATAGCAAGATCGCTCGGCTATCTTTTCATGTTTAGAGAGTCTGAAAATAGCTTAAAGAGGACTCCAGGGGGGTTCCTTTTTCATATAACCTTGTTGAGCCTAAAAAGGTGATAAAAGTATGCTTGATCGCGTTCTCATGTATTTTCGAGCATGAGAACAGACAAAGACCAAGCTCGAGGTTTTATACAAAAACCATAAAAAACAATCAAAATATGCGATGAAAAAAGAAAAATTATGTCTGCATCCCTGTTTATGAACATCGAAGTCATTACGCCTACAAAAGTTACACTCAAAAGGGAATTAGGGATTAGGTTTTAATAAATAAATAATTATAAAAAATTCAATAACATGGTAAAAGTAAATATAAAGAAGCAAAAACTATTTTTACCATATCATTTCAACTTTACCACTATTTGAGCCCAAAAACCCCTCTTTTACCCTCGAAATCCGGAGTCAGATTGCGGGAGTTATGAACATATATTCGACGAGCCGTCAGTGACAATGAGGTAGGCTCTTTGTCCTCTACTTTTTCATGGTTTAATTTTTCATTTTCATTGGAAAAAACTATCATTTTGAGTTTGTTTTAGGGGTTATTATGGCGCTCAACCATTCTCACAGGTGGGCTACACGGGACCTATGAGAATAGGTCATTATCGCAGGTGAGCCCACAGTAGCCTGCGAGAACCTCGCACTGTGCCTAAAAGGCACCTGCGAGAACTGCAAAGAATAATTTTTTTTTGAAGTTTTTCTCAATGAAAGAAAACCAATTTATGAATAGAGTTATTAATATTCTTCTTGTGCTCATTATGTAGGTATTTGGCCATCAAAATGGTTTTGGAATGACATGAAAGGGAGGACGAAGAAGATAATTCCATTGCCATAAATCATCCGCCCACCATTGCCGCTTTGAGAAACTGTGGTCTTTTGAAGTACTTTCATATCCCAGGGCATGAGGGCCCAAATCAGGATGTAGACATAATAAATGTCCTGTTAAGAAGTAAATGTCCTCGATATCCAAGGACAATGTTGGGGTTAACACATTGTCCTTGGATATCGAGGACATTTACTTCTTGACAGGACTGTCACGGTGTGGGTACCACGTGAGCTTGGCTGGTAGTAGAGGTGGTGGGCTTCCCATGAGTGAGTACTGCCGCTTACACTGTGTTCCAGAGGCAGAGAGGAAGAAAGGGAAAGTAGCTATTTGTGGAGTGTGGGATTTGACCCTCCACACTATTTTATTCACCATTGAATGTATGGCTATGAGCTACACTCCTCACATGACACTCCAGAGTTACTTTCAGTATGCCATAGAGTGTACTGAACCTCCGGTTTTTAACTGGGCAGATGCAGTGCTTCGTAGCATGAAAAGGTAGTTGACCAAATGCATACGAGGCAACCTGAAGAAATTTGGGTACAGGTCTTTGTTAGTTTCCTTCTTTCTCGAGAGGTTTCCATTATTGAGGCTACAGGTTGAGTGGGATTTATCGGCTCCCATGGATCCAAGAATGCTGAGATGGTGTCAGCTCATGGCCCAACACGTAGCTGGACCAATTATCAAGTATGATGATACCTTCTTCGACTGGCTGTGACCATAGATGTTGATGGTCGATGATTATTCTTATACCAGGTTGGATTTCCGAGGAGATCCGGACTTAGTCCTGCCGGAGGATGCTCAGTGGGGGGAACTTGGTAAGAAGTACACAATTTTTTCCTTTTTAAATGTTTTTGTGAATTTTATTATATGAAAATGTTTTTTATATGTTCATCCAAAGACTAAATACAAACTTCATTGTTGATGACACAAATGTGGGACCTTACCAACCTCCTGGTACTTCTCCCATTCAGCGACGAGGAGAGGTGGCGCCAGTGCCACAATGGGACACCGAGGATTATCAAGAAGTGGAACAAAACCTAGAGGGTTTGATAGTAGATATTCCAGACATGCCTCTTGGAGAGGTTCCACGATGTTATTAGCATCATACAGTAGGAGTGTTAGAGTCCATTGGTCGACTTCTCTATAGGGTTTCCAGGGTAGTCGTGTGTTACCATGAACGTCATCCATGACGTCACTTTGTAGAAGCTATAAGCTTTAGATTTTGACATTTTGGTCTTCGGACATAACTTTTTTGTAAAAACTCTTTTGATCATTATATATACATACGACTTCTATTGACTTATCATGTGTTATGTGAAAATTGATGTGATTGATTTATAAATGATCCAAATGTCTGTCTAATACATAGTTAGCCAATGCATCAGTTAATGTATTTAGATGTCTAGGAATATGTTGATATTCAATATAATCAAAATAACGTTCCAAGAGGCGAATTCGCAAATACACTCGTAAAAAAGTAGGAATTCGAATAGTATAGACATTACTTAACTATAGTTCTAAAACATGTGAATCGAGTCACACAACCAAATGATAGATTCTGAGCGAGATAACATCAATCAACAATTCGATAACTGTGCTATACTCTGCAATATTGTTGGTCGCACGACCGAGACACACACCTCGTAAGGAGACGAGTTCGTTTGTAGGGGTGTAAATTGCCCATGCAGCGAAAGAAAGGTTCTGAGTACTACGGCTAGCGCCATCAACGAAGCCAATATAGGGTAGCGAAGACTTCAACATCTAGAAATCAAACACAATGTCACATAAGGGTAGAGACCAGATAATGACAAAAACAAGCTATAGTAACACACAAGAAGTATGATACAATAAAAATACAAGTACTCGTGCACAGATGATTTTATGCATAGTACTTCTTCAAGTACAACCCATTCCTGGGTTCACTTAAAGGGATACCATCGTAATATACTAACTCATAATCCCCTTTTTCCAAAACTCGTCGAACGATATAAGGACCTCGCCACATGGCCTCGAATTTTCTAGCTCCTACCAGATATTGATCTTGTTCATAGAGGAGAACGAGATCTCCTTCGGAGAAAACATGAGGCTTGATATGTTTGTCGTATTGGGCCTTGACACATTTTTTCTAAGCTTCTATGACTAGGGTAGCATCGTGTCGAGTTTTGTCTAATCACATAAGATACAATAGACGTTCTTCCTCAGTAGAAGTGTTTGGTAGGAGTTCAATAACTAGTTTTAAAGAGGGTATCTTGCATTCGATCGAGAGAATGGATTCCAAACCATAGACTAATCGGAAAGGTGTAAACCCAATAGCGGACTTGACGGATGTCCGGTAAGCCCACAATGCTGAAAACAACATTGTGTGCCAACTTATTTTGTATATCCCTATCATTCGTCAGAGCATAGTTATGAGAACTTTGTTAATTTCTTCAACTTGGCCGTTGGCTTGTGGGTAATAGGGCATTGAGTTTTCATGGTGAAGACCCAACTTTTCAGTGAGTTCAGACATCTTGAAGTTTCTAAAGTGGCTACCGTGATCAGTGAAGATAGCCTGAGGAACACCAAAACGATCTATGATGTGATTAAAAATGAATAATTTTGCGGTCTTTCTAGTGTTATCAAATGTTGGCATCAGCTCAACCCATTTCATGAAGTAATCTACGGCTACAATAATGTATCCATGCCCCCCGCCCGAGTGGGGGTGACATGTCATGAAATCGATGCCCCATTTCACAAAGGGACCAACGGAGACCACAGGGTGAAGAGGAGCAGGATGTGAATGTATCTTATGATTATAGGTCTGGAAAGCATGGCATTTTTGGACGGTGATTATGCAGTCGTTAAATAAAGAAGGCCAAAAATACCCTACTCGTAATATCTTCTGGGAAGTAGCATACCCAGACATATGACCACCACATGCTCCAGAATGGCAGTCATTCAGAGCTTTCCTGTCTTCGTCGAATGTTAGGTAGCGTCAAAAAACAGAGTCAATCCCCTGACGATAAAGAGTATCCCCGAGGATAATGTATTGACGGGCTTGGTATCATATTCGACATCAGTCAGTACTAGACAAAGTGGGCCGGAAAGTCTGGGTTTGGAGATATATGATGATATCACCATACCAAAGATCATCAGTGATGATGAGGAAAATGTATTCATCGGGCAATGAATCAACTACTACATTTTCCATTTCAGAATAGGGAAAGTCGCATATAAACTCAACAAACACTAAGGACTTCTTGGACTTGGCACGTTCGAATTCCAAGTCAAACTCCTGGAGTATCACAATCCATTTGGAGTATTTTCTCCCTAGCAATTGACGTGTGAGAATGTGTTGCATGGGGTTGCAGTTAGAAATCACTGTAGTCTTGCGTGAGAGGATATAGTGCCGAAAGTGTTGGACGGCTTGGATGGAAGCCAAGGCTAGTTTTTCGACCTGTAAATACTTGATTTCGGTAGGCGTTAGAATTTGACTCAAGTAGTAGATAACTGTTCGTCATTAGCATCATCCTCTTGGACAAGAACCATACCAATGGTGTAATCCGAGGAAGCAAGGTAAGGGGAATAATCGCGACTGTAATCGGGGGGAAAGAGAAGTAGAGCACGTGTTAGGGACAATTTCAAAGCTTCGAAATCATTGTTGGTGATGGTATCCCATATGAACTCAGACCCCTTTTTTAGTAGCCGTGTAAATCCACAAGTTACCTCGGCATAATTTGGGATAAAACGACGAAGAAATTTTTCTTTCCCCTGCAAACTTTGTAACTGGCGAAGTGTAGAAGGAGGAGGGAGATTAAGGATTGCCTCAACCTTTAAAAGGTCCACTATGATCACTTGACACGAAACGATAAAACCTAGAAGTCGGCTGGATTCCACACAGAAAACGCACTTATGAGGATTCAAACGTATTCGGTAGAACCAACAGTGGACGAAAATGGCGTGGAGGTGGGTTGGATGATCGACTCGGTGCATTGAGTGAGCAGGTAAATTGTCTAGATATGGTTGAACGACGTGCTTGATATCATGGAAAGCATAAGACATAGCATGTTGAAAATTTGCGCCAACGTTCTTGAGACCGAAAGGGATTTTTTGATAGGCAAAAGTACCCCAAGGACGAATAAAATTATGTTGATCCTCAGGAACAATGTTAATTTGATTATACCGAGAGAAACCATCCATCAGAGAGAAGATTTCACTTCTGGTGCAATCGTCGACAATTTGATCGACGAAGGGGGTAGGAAAGTTGTCTTTGAGACAAGCTTTGTTGATATCCCTATAATAAATGCATACACAAATTGTGCCTTGTTTCTTGTCGATCGGGACAAGATTATAAACCCAGTCAGTGAGAGCTATCGGATAAATAAATCCGGCTTTAAGAAGTTTCTTGACTTCGAGCTTGATAGCAGCCACTTTACGTGGTTGAACTGGATGAAGGCATTGCTGGACGGGTTTAGCGTTGGGGTATGTCTTGATCTCATGTATCACAATCTCAGGGTCGAGACCCAACATTTGTTCGTAGCTCCAGGTGAATATGTCATGAAAATATTTGAAAAGGGATGTGTAGGTGACGATTTCGTCAGAAGAACACGAAGCTCGATATGGACATTTTCGACAATTCCAGGTTTGACGGATATGTCGAGGGGAATAGTGGGCGAGATATTGCTTAAGTTCCCTTCATAAAACACATCGTGTGCAGACTCAGGAATGGTGGAGATGACAACAACGGTCGGCGGAGTCGAGATCCATTGGTAGTTCTCAATGGTATGTTTCTCCAAAAAGAGGATGGAACGATGATGTCCATCGTCCTGAGGGGTGTCTTCCATGACAGACATGATCATCTCATCCATGGGAAAAATGACATGGAAAGGATCTGGAGATAACTCACCAAGAGAGGGGGTAGAAGGCATTGCCGATTGAATGGCTGGATAGGCAGATTCAATCGGACTTAATGACATTTCGTCGTCGTAGCGAAGATGATCTCCAGGGTCAGGTACAATCCATGGGTCGTGAGACGTAGGAAGTTTGTGAATTGAGGTGGAGATCATGTTGATTGAAGCAATGGACGAGCGTGGAACATTGGGTGGTGGAATGGGAAAAGTACCCATTAATAAAGGTTCTTTTAAAAGGCCTACACTGACGTTCTCATAACCCGGTGGGGTTTTAGCAATGAACGATACGTTTCCAGTACGGGTATCGGAATTAAATAAAGATAGTTGGTCGATGGTGATGACCTGTCCTTGATGTGGGAAACGTACCACATAGAAAAGGGTCGACACAACTGCGCACATGGAATTGATCCAACTGCGGCTGAGCAAAAGATTGTAATCAAGGGGAGTGTCAAAGACTTCCACTTCAACTTGGACCATTTTTCCTTCTAACGTGATGGACAACAAAGGAAGAACACCATAGGGCTTAAAACCAGAGCCGTTGAAGGCTTTAAGAGTGTTCTGGGATTCATTCAAAGAAGGGGAGCCAACAGATTTCTAGCAGGTAAGAGACATAACACACGTCGAGGCACCCTCATCGATAACATTTCGACAAATGTTTTTGTCAGAGAAAATCACTTGGATCTGGAACGTGAGTTGAGGGGGAAACCTTGGAATGTGATCTTCCAAGTAAAAAATTATTAAATTCGTATCCGTCGGATCGATTCTACCAATAGATTTCAACAGTGCCTTCCATTGTGTAGGACAACTTTGAAGGACTTCGAGGGTTGACATCGCAGAAGGTGCTTGGGATAGATCTTCAACAATGCTGTAGTTCTAGGTAGCACGAGCATGAGGATTGAAAGATGATTTCTGAACGACGCCCTTTGGGGGGGGTCGAAGAACTATGTCGAGGCTCGGTCGTTCGAGATGAAGAGGACCGTTGGTAGGTGGAATCGTAGGAGAGGGTTGTGCCAAGGAAGGAGGTAGATCATCAACCTTCTCTTTAGAGGGAGAATAATCTTTGGCTCGAGTGTTGAGTGAAATGTCGCTCTGCTTTGAATCGCCAGTACACATCAATACATAGAATGTAGTAGAAAATGAGGGTTGGTCATGAATGACCAACTGAGCCTTTTGTTGAGACAGGAAGGGTTGGGACAAGACGGTCGGAGAAAGTGGTTTGGGAGCTCCTTGAAGGAACTTAGTGACCTCGATGCATTGTGGACAATCCTTCATGTAGTGATCATCACCACAGATAAGACAAGGGTATTGAGGTTTGCGCTTATCCCGATCGTCAACAGGTGTAGTTTTGGTGCGCTCTGCTTGAGAAGTATTTTTGTCCTCCTGATTCTTACCCCTTCCCTTTTTATATTTTTTTTTACCGGCTGGGGTAGATTGAACTACATTTACCTCAGAAGTCTTGTTGGTGGGAGGGGTAGGAGATGGAGCATTTTGAACATTAGAAGAAGCAGGTTTGGGGTTGGTGCTTGAGGCAGAATGTGGTTGGGCCTGGAAAGTGCCAATCACACCATCGGCTACATGCGAAGCAGCTGGAGTAGTTGAAGTGGTGGAAGTGGAAGGACGAGGAAAGTAAGGTAGTAAGTCCTAAAGGGTACCCATTTGTGAGTAAACGAGGTCAAGGTATTGAGCATGCCTTATGGCCTGCTCTTCCGTGACTACTCCACCCATGGCAATGTCAGGACCGATGTCATTCACAAATTATTTTGTGAACCACTCTGCCAACAACTGATCAGGGAGTTCGATTTTAGTGAGACGTCGTCTTCGTCCCCACTCATGAATGTGATCGGATATATGAATGGCTTTGTTTTGTTTAAAATAACTCAAAATATCGGTCCCTATTTCATAACGTATTGGTAACTGGTAGTGTGTGAGGAAAGCCATAGCTAGGGTGTTGAAGTCAGTGAAGAAACCTCGTGGTAATTCAATATACCACTTCGTAGCAGAACCTATGAGGGTTCATTGAAAAATACATAAATGAATAGAGTCATCCATCAATGAGTTGGATGAACACCAAAGGTGAAAATTCATGACGTGATTGTTCGGGTCCTCTCCTGCTTTTCCATCGAATTTAGGGATGTTTGATGGTAGCTTGGCTAGTATAGCAGGCCATTGGGGAGAGTGACGAATTGGATCATTTAAAATCCTTGACAAATTCGGAAGATCCAATGTGGCCAAGAAGGGTAACTGTCGATTCACCTGCGGGTACTGGTGGCTTTGGGGAGGAAGCCCCGTCGGCAAACCAGTAGGACCATAAGTAGTCTGCATATAATGTGAAGACCCAGGTAGATTTAGTGGTGGTTGGAGAGGATAGTAGCTCATGGGATTGTACCCTGGAATAGGGACGTGAGTTTGAGCATTCGAGCCCCAAATGGGATTGAACATACAGGAATATGGTTGGCCCATACTAGGGGGTATCACAGATGCAGCTGGAAACTGTTTCCCCCCAGTTGATTGAGGAGGATGTTGTATCAACTGATTCCAATACTAGGCCAAGGACAGAGGTATGTTTTGTCCATAAGGTGGGGCTGATCCTCCTATCGAAGGTGTTGTTCCAATTGGGGGTAGTGTTCCAATTGGGGGTTGTGTTCCAATTGGGATTTGCATTCCAATAGGAATTTTCCCGCCGAGAGGGGGTTGAGTCATACCACCTTGGTGAAATTGTCCACCGACGGGAATTTGGTAATTTGGTGTGAATGATGGAATAGTGCCACTGGGATTAATACTGCCAGTGAAGGATGAGAGAGGTCCTCCAAAAGGAAATTGAGGGAGAATCGGAATAAAATCAGGAAGAGAGTGCCCATAAGAAGAGGGACCACCAGGAGAGCTAGATGGGGTTTGTGTAGGAGTGGGAATGGAAGCATTCAATGCATGGTATCTAGGTGGTAGTGTTGGGGTGATGCTAGGTGTTCATGGTGTGCTGATGGGGGCGAGACTAACCACAGTAAACCCGGTGTGAACACTCATAGTATCTGTATGATGGGCCATTTCTATAGGGATGGTCAAGATGTGGTCAGATCATGGGGCGTTTGTACCAGGAAAATAATAGGCGGTAGTAAACGGTACTGTCTTTGGGCTAGAGATTTCAGAAATCATAGGTGTGATGATTTCGAAAATCACAGGTGAACCTGGAACAAAAAGGTCTCGTCGAAAAACGCCCATAGACCAAAAAAGATCTTGGCCTTCAATGCCTAGAAAGGGTCCAACCAGTGTTCCAGAAGAATTAACAACTAAGTCTCCAGAATAATTCAGTTGCATAAACGGTCGCTCAGAATCAGGGTGAAGTCGAAAGTCCTCTTGAGTATTGGTAATTCAGAAATGTTCTAGAGAGTCAGTTTGTTCCACTTGTGGCATGGTGACGGCTGGGACTTCACTCTGTGGAGGAGAGCCCTCAGGTGAACTTGTAGGCAAGGGTTGAGGACCTTCTATATGCTCTGGAGATAAACCTTGCATTCTACGTGAACGACGTGGAGGAGCTATTGTAAACGAGTGACAAATTTATGAAGAAAATCATATGATCAACTTTGGTAAACAAACAACACATGCTAGTAAGCAAAATCTAGGAAACAACACCAAGAAAACAAGACCTTCTAATTCCAAAGTTACTAGTTGGTGATGAAATCCAACGTCGCAACAATGAGATGAGAAGGGGCTGGGCTAGGGTGGAAGCTCCCACACATAATCATGGGTATACCCTCCAAGGAGCTCGAGTGAGTTTGGACAACGTCGATTCCAGGTACCATGAAGACTTTCCCCTTCACAGTCACCTTGTGTAAGAACCTAGAAAGATAGTCCACTAAGGTTACCACTGACAACAATAAAGCCTGGGGGGATAGTCGACGGTCTGATCCACATGCAAGGGTAGGGTATCTGGCCCAAAATAAAATCAAAAGGCTTCCACTCATCATTGTGGGTATTCCTCCAAGTGATCCCTGTAATACGTGCAATCTCTACACCGATATCAACAAATAAGGGTGAGTAACTCTGTCAATATCAATGCGACCTCGTGTTTGACCCTTGTGTGAGAAGGGCTTCCTAGGACAAGATGTTGTAAATAGAATTTAACACTCCTTAACACAAGATGATACTGTGTGTTTTTTTCTTTGGAGAGTGTATCTCTCTTCCTATTCCAAAGCGCTAGCCTAGCTAAATGTTGGTGTAATAGACTCAGAGATTGATACGAATGGAGAAAGGTAAGGCAAGAGAAAATGGCCAAGGAAAAATACCAAAAACCAAAAAGAAAATGGGTTATCTCCCCAGTGGAGTCACCAATTTTTTTATCGGACTAATCGGTAGGTGCGGGCACTAACTGATCTCCCTAGATCCACCTGGATCTAGAACAAAACAGGACACGACAGGATTCTTTCCCTAAGTTTTGACCTTTGAATTCGCTAGTAGGGAGGAACAAGTAACATACCTTTGTATCTCTTCCTAGGGTCTCTGTTGCTCCCGCTACGCTCCGATGCTCTTGTGAGGTCAAGACCAAGACAACACAAACCAACCAAAGTGAAGATAGAAAAATATATTTGTTATCACTGAAATTTCATCTACACATGGCGACAAGAACTCCACATCATCAAAACAACAATGAAGTCACTCATGGCACTGAATTAATATCACAACACTCCAGAAGGGAAAAAAACTATACAAAGTAACCAAAAATTGGAAGGTGCTTTACATCAGCTTGATGCGCGCACATGCGCGGGACAAAAACATGTTTTGCGCGCATCCGCGCCCGACGCGCGACTGTCCACACAAAAAGCCGCACATCTGCTAATACGACGCATTAATTGCATAGGTCGGCCTCTCGACCGCCTACAGACCGGCCCCCAAGGTGATTTAACCCTCAAATCAGAGTCGGCTCTGCAAAAATGGCGGATTAAATGACCTAAGTGAACCCTAATGCGCCCCTATTCACACCTGGAGAAGGTTACAGAACTGCCCTTGAAAATGCTATAAAAGGCTGTGAGGACTCATTGTTTCAACAGGGAATTCGAAGCATCGTTACGCTGTCCATATGAATCAGAGCTCAGCCTTTGGCAAACAACTCATCAGCAGTGTAACCCAGAGTTCTTTCATCACTCAGTTCAATTCTATTCAGTTGTAAGGAAAGAATTGTGTTGAGGGCCCCGAAGAGCCTTCCGCTGGAGGGAGAAGGAACCCCTGGTCCCTCTCTTCTGCGTGCGCTCTGGTTTCAATAAAGCACCTGCCTGAAACCTTTGATGACACTTGTGTCTGATGTTTAATGTTCTTTGTCCATTTTCGTAGTATTATTTACTTTCAGTTCATAGTTAGATTATAGTTTGTTTTTGTTTATATTAACCCTTTTGCTCCACAGCATCCTGTTCTGCCTTGCCAAGCCCAACAGGGCATGCTACTGTTCCTATTTTTGCTCACCCGGTGACGATTCGAACGCGAACAGAATGGCGACTCCACTGGGGAGTTTAGGTATCAAATCCTCCCTCAATTGGGTTTAATTCGCTTTCCTTTTTGTTTTATTAACCTGCAGGGACACAAACCGGCCTCCGCCGACCTGCAAAACAATCGATTCACAGGAGAATCGAGAGAAATCCATTCAGAATTTCTTTCTCAGTAATTTATCGCAAGTGAAAGGGTTTTCCACCACACAGATGCGCGCATGCGCTCTGGTTTCTATTATAGTGCGCGCGCAGGAGCAGACGCGCCTCTGTCCATACTAACAACCGCGCATTTGAACCAAATTTTTCATTGTAAGGTTTTGGATGTGGGGGAAGTCAGTTTCCTTCTCAAAGAACGATGTCATGCATGCTCTAAATACTGCACCACTTAGACCCCTCAACTTATA
>ML873526.1:4426-19265 GCA_009831015.1 Picea engelmannii | reverse complement strand
AGTTGAAGATGTAAGGGCAAGTCATGAGGATGAAACAATGATGCATGCTATTTTATCCAATAAAGACACCCAAGTCCTCAAAGCCCCTGCACAAGAAGAAACAAACACAGTAAGTTACCTTCCTTTCCAAAATTTTGATGATTCTTTACTTTATGATTTGGAAAGTGAAAAGGAGCTAGATGAGCCCTTGAATGACTTAAATCCTTCATGTTATGATACAGATAGTGACATCGTTAAGAATATTGACGAGTTCATACATGTTGAGAGACGTAAGTGGGATGTAGCTGGCTATGATATGGACGCAATTTACGACATTGAGAATCATTTCCAAGTATTGCTACTACAGTTATCACAACAGGTTACTCTTAATTTTGACCAGTGGCAATAAGGAAATGATATAATTACCGATACTTTCCAAACACCTAGGGTTGACCTAGTTCCATATTCTCCTGATGATTTTCGTTCATACCTTGAGGATTTTGATGATTATTCCTCTGAGCACTTGGATTTATTCCATGAAGAAGATTGTCAACCACCGTTGTGCTTAGATCTTGATAGGAGTAAGGACATCGTTTGCCCGAAGAAGGATCCTTGTGATAACGTTCTCCAACCACCTTCGATTACTTTTTCTTGCTGTGTCATTAAAGGTGTAGTTGGGAAGTATGCATTTTGTAGTAAGTTTCCTCTGATGCAAACCCTAGAGTTCAAGGGTGGGTTGAATGCCTCAAGAAGAAGTCTGTCACCTCAGTCTTTCAGCCTTCCCTTAAGAGTTTGTCAGTCATCTTCTAGGTCCTTGCCAATCCTTTCCCAGGCTTCAAATTGTGAAGACGTCCAAGGTAGCCGGCTTTCAGACCCTTTGAGTTAGTCTTTTGAACCTTTGACTTTTCACGATCCCTTCCGGAAGTGGATTGAGCACTTTCCTGAGAGAATGACTTGGAGCTTTTTTGTCCCTCCCACCCACCTCCATGAGCTAGATCTTACAATTTCCAATGATGCAATACATTTTCTAACTCATGTTATTTTTGTGCTTAACTTATCACTGCTTTGGTTTATGATGAAGTACAAAGGCATGTATGTGAAGACATTGCTAGGATGGTTTCACTGGCTATTTGACTACACCTAACACTCAACCAACAGGTAAGTAGAGGTAAGTAGGTAGGCATTTGCATTCATTGTATATACCATCTGCATTTCATGCTAGAGTAGTTGTATTTCCATTTGTATATATGCTTGCTTTATTTTTCTGTACTATATATATATGAGCCGAGGGTGATATCACCACCCAAATGATTACTAATAGCCTTATGTTGAGATTAAGCAGGTCATAGGTTATGCCAGAGATGCTGAGGTTCTCATGCGCTCTACGGTGAGCACATGTCCCCGAGTTGGAGCCAAATGTTATCCCCTAGCCTAGGGATAACTAAGGAGATTATGTCTCGAGGCCCACAGGTCCTAAACATGGAGTACCGAGATCCAGATCGACTTGAGCTTGGCCCTGGAGGGCCCATCCTTTTCTTCTTCAGCGCCTCCACCTTGATAGCAACAACAACAACATCCATCCCATCGACTTGGTCCTTCAATAGAAACGAGTCTTGCTCCATGAGGTAATGAGTCCGATATCATGGTGTGTGTCACTCTGATTCTCAAAACATTTGAATATGTTCATTTAATTCTTTTTGCTTCTGACGTGTGCTTGGACCTTATGCCTTTCCACTTGACCACACTTGGGGGGAATGACAGGTTGCCCTAGTAAGCTGGTTCCCATAAGGTTTGAGTTGCCATTGGGGGGATTCATGAAAGGTCATCGTCTGTTCCCACCATACTTACCACTTTAGATCTTTTTCCTGCTCATCCATCCCATACACTGGTCCAGGCATTGGGTTGGCCAAACTATCCAAGGGTTGTACCTTATCTTGTGGGAAGAAGGGGCCAAAGGCCCAGAGGGTAAAAGTAGCTGGCAAAAGATAAAATCCAAAAGAATGAAACCTTGAGATGCTTCACCCAGGGATCCCCGAGAAAGCAATAAAAGGCTTCACAACAAGAAACAAAGGGACACATAAAAAATAATAAATCAAGACCTAGTTGGAGGATAGGGGGTCTCATCATGAGCCAACCTATTAGGTCCATGGGCATGTAGCGGTATGACACTACCATTCATCTGGTCACCACGCTAGGGTAGTGGCTCTTGGTGACACAGCCATGAGAAAGGGGGTCTCATCACGAGCCAACTTTCTCATTTCCGTGAAATGCTTCTGGGTAACACTGTCACCACTGGCACCACGCCAGGGCAGTGCCCCCTAACTAGCCTCTTGAAAGAAAAAAACAATAAGAATAAAAGATAAAAGGCATGAATGGGCTTGGAAACATTTGCATCCATGACAAGGTGCAACTGACCCTCTTCAGAGGCACCCATAGGTCAACCACACACTTCCCTGTTATCACTGCACCCATTGCCCCGACATCCCTTGCCACCTCATCCACTCACATGGCCTGGATTTGATTTCACCCGAGAACATCCCACATCCAATGAGCATTAGACCAATAGGACGTCCTAGCTTCCCCTCCAAACTTGGCTTGTAGAATAGCATAATGTCTTTGTGCACTTGTCCCGGTAAAAGGGGTTTCATGCACATGTTTAAATAACTTGATGATTAGATGTGATTGACATTGCTATGATCCGACTTATGAGCCCATGGATGGCGTATTTGTTGATGTTGCAAGGCCACGCCCGATGGACATGTACACATGGGGAGATGATTAGTTCAGACCTCGATGGGGCTAAAAGCCCACCAGATGGATGCTGAGACCCCAGCCAGGGGCAGAGACAGATCAAGGGTTTGCACCAGAGAGAGAGGAGGACGTTCCACCAGGGATGAGATGTGACCCTTGATGAGAAGGTGTGACTTTTCACCATGCTTTTCACCTTTTGATGATGAGACATGGCCTTTGGAGGCCCTTGCACCCTTCTAGAGCATGACGTCACCCTTATTTGGCATCCTACACTCACACGTGCCATTCTTGAGGGGACGTTTTGGTGTATTAGCATGTTTTATTATTGTTTGAGGCTATTTTGGGGGTTGGCCATGACCTATCCAACTTGTATCATGGACATTTTATGTTTTAGGGGATTTTGAGGGATCTTAGCGCAGTTGCCTCATATTTAAAGGCTAGGACTACTTCATTTGTAAAACACAATTCACATATGTGGAGAATTATTACTACTTGTCTTCTTATCTTCTTTTCTCATCATGGAGCTCTTATGCGCACTTTTGGAGTGATATTACGGATGCTTTCTCTTGTTTTGGTGGATTTTCATGAAACTAGGGTTTCCTCATGCATAATGACTTGGCTAGTAAGTGTTCTTTTTAAGTTAAGTGTTTGTTCTTGGTGTATTTTGGTGATGCTCTATTAGATTGGTAATAGTTGCATGTTATCTTTGTCTCCTTGAATAATTTTGTAGAAACCGTAAGGAAGGATTAAGATTGTTTATCCCCTTCCCTTGTTTTGTCCATCTTAATTTTGTTGAAGCATAAGAGGTCAAGTTAGGGATTATAATTGCATATGCCCCTAACCTTGTCCTTGAGGTTGAAGTCTAGGGTTTCTGAGAGGATAAACTCTAGGGTTTGACCCTGTTTGATATCTTTGCTAGACGCTAGAGAAGTAGGACGACACCTAGGGTTTATAAGAGGATAAACTCTAGGGATTCTTACCTAGAAGGTTTGACCTAGGCTTGTGATTGGATAATCCTAGGGTTTGATCTTCAAGTCTTCTCTTGCCTTGAGCCTCCATTGAAGGTGTTGCAGTGACTCCATATGCCCAAGGATTCAAGACGACACTAGTCTTTCTCATTTGCAAGTGATATAAACCATAGTTTAGTTTTCTCTCTCTCCAAACGACTTGTGTTAGCTTTAGGATTTGCATTTGCATCTTCATTCTCTAGCATTTATAGCCTAATGCTTTGCATTAATTGTTTAGAATCATCTCTAACATAGTCATTTATGCAATTCCTTCATTTTCAACCATTAGGGTTTGTTGCCGCCTTATACACACCTCGGGTAACGTGGAAGAAACCTTCAATCCACTGGTGTGTCCTTGGGGCAAGTATCGAGTGAAGGTGTTGTCAGCTGATCCTCAAATCCTCCGTCTAGGCCAACTCCTAGCGAAGCCAAGGGGGGTAGTCCCTAAAAAAAAACCAAGTCTTGAACTAACTAAATACAAAATGAAATGTAGGAGTTTATTAAAAGCAAGAACAAAATAACAATCTAATCTAGCAGCATATATGATTCATTCACTATCAAAGGATACATTCAATTATATATATCATTCATCAATAAATTACTTCAAAATAAAGGAAATGCTTGAAGTAAATGGCTTAAAATGTAAATGTAGTGAGACCAGTGCCAATAATAAGATGATGCTGCTGAAGAAAAGTATTGCAAGTGTTCTTGTAAATTTTATTAAGAGTTGTTAGGTGGAGTGGCTATTGTGAGTGCAAGTCACTATGTGATATGTGTGCAAAAGTGATGACAAAAATAAATCTAATCTAGATTTGGCTTCTTAGAGGCTATCCCTTAGATTGGAGGCTAAACTATGTGGAAGTCCAACATGGAGGATATTCCTCTGACTTCACACAGTAGTTCAAGAAACTGCCGAAGGTCTAACATAGGGAGGACTATGTCTTGAGAGGCCTCGTTTGAATTCACACACAATCTCGCTTGCGTTTCCAATTAAGCAATAGCAACCAAAAGATTGTCCTATTAAAACTACTCCGCACTGACCAACCTCGGTTCTGTATGAAGCTTACTTCCAGAGATCAAGACTAAGCTCGTAGAGGGGATGGTTTATTTCCAAATTGAAATGATAGAAAAATAAAATGCTCAAATTAAAACTACTCTAAAAATTGAAATCTAACTACACTAATCTAAAAAAATGAAATCTACTCTAAATGTTTTATGGTGCTTGTGATAAGTTTTATGGTTTATTTTAGCTTCTTAAGTTAGTGAAAATTGTAAACATAAGCCAAAATGCAAAAATTGCCAATCACACAAAGGACACTGGCTCCCCCCTAGGGGGGATGAAGAGTAGGCACTTTGTAGCCCACTAATATTATTGAAAAGATTACAATGATATTTTTTGGGATGACTTGTGATCATTCATAAGGGGGATCACAAGTCTTTACAATGCTTTCAATGAATTTATTTATGAAAGAGGTGCTCTCGGGGGTCTGGAAAGGTCCAAATCCACCCAAAACGGACAGAGTCTCCCCTTGGATGTCCACTAACCTGTACAAAACAACAAGCAAACAACATTGAAAGGTGTCCCAAAACACTTTAGAAGTGTCTTGGACTTATGTTAGAAAAACACAAAAATTTCTAAGTGAAAACTAGTGAAAACAAGCAAAATTTAACTAAGGAAAGCAAGCTAGAAAGCTTGTTTCCTTAGGGTCTTTGATTGCTTTTTTAGAAAAACAAAGTAAAGGCATTTAAATTGCCAAATATGAAGATAAAAGCTCTTGGAAAAGAATTACTTCTAGCCTTTTAAAATTTGAAGAAAGAAAGCTTGCTAAAAGTATTTTTTTCTTATGCTAGATCTAGCCTTGAAATGAAACTGAGAGCACAAAAGTAGATCTAACTTATCTATGCATGTAATAAAAATTTGCTTTAGATGTAACTTTGAAATAAGACAAAGATTTAGATCTTGCATGCAAAATAGAAAGGTAACTGGAAAATATTAGAACTTGTTTGAGAAAAAGAGAAAATAGTGCCGAATGGAAGTAGATCTCGGGCTATGGAGTCCAAATGCCCTGTAAACTTGAATGAATCCTGCAAAGAACTTTGTTAAAGGTGGGTGCACCCACTTCCTACACATAAGATCTAGAAAACACGTCAATCAAACTATAAGAGCATGAAATCATAGATCAAATATGCTAGAAATAACAAGATTTGGAAATGCAAGCTAGCTCTCTAATATCTTATTAATCAAGGACAAATGAACAAAGTAATTGCAAGAAAATAAGTTTACCATAACCTCAACACATCAAATGGAACAATGGGATCCACACATTTGCACAACAACACAAGAATGACCTCCAAAGTCTTCAATTTTTTATTCCACAAAGCTCGAAAGCATTACAACAACATAACTCTAGGTCTCCAAATCTAGATTACAAAGGGAGAGGAGCCTTCAATATACAGTACGTTGGGTGAAGAGCTCAAGAAAGAGGGGCACACCACTTGGAGAGGAAGGGCACACCACTTGTGAGAGGAAATGTAACAAGTGTGATGCTATGGGCAGCCACCTCTCCCCATACTCCAATAAGTCACCACTTGTGAGAATGAGAGTAAGAGGGAGGGCCACACCTCTCAAGAGGTGGGCACCTTCCTCAAGAATGCGCCACCTCTCCCAAGAGGGGTGCACCTCTCAATGAGAACTCTTCTTAACTCAAGTGTACACTCAAACAACTCATCCCTATCTCCTTCTCAAGTGCCACAAAGTCTTAGTGAACTCAAGTAAGGGTGAGTTAACTCAAAACATGTCTCCGACATATTTCCCAAATGATAGCATTTGCTGATTTTTTGTCTTTAATTGACTTTTTGTGAGTAAAATTAATTTTAAGTGATCAAAAATCACTAATTTCACTCACAAAGTGGTTACATAGGAAGTGGGTATTCCGAGTGTGAAAACGAATATCCCCAAGGCATATAATGCCTCCTAGTACCACTTATTTAACTTAGGCATTATTTACAATTAAAATATCTTGTTTTTGCGGGAAATTTTATTTTTGCATAAAACATTAAAAAACCTAAGGGGGACTTAGCGCTTTTCCATGAGACTCTAAGAGGATGATTAGCATGGTAATATACATTATACACTAGACTAAGATGACCAAGCTAAGGCCTAACCATCAATACATACTCTAGCTTTGGAGGAAAATGAGTGAAAAAACTCAGAAATTATAACTCCCTTGAAAATTAATTAAAGCAAGATATAATTAATAAGTAAAAAAAACACTCTAGAGTAATGCACTCATGATTAAGTCCTAGGAGGCTAAGCCTTTTACATGTTCATCATGCTAAATTCATCTTATTACAATTCCCCATAGGGGTATGGAAATGCAGTAAAAATATAGAAAAAGGGCCATAATGGCCGGCTGGACTTCTGAACTCTGAATTTTGAACAAGTGTTTGTTCAATCTTTGGTGGCTCTACTGCAAGTCCATCCTAGTGCAACTTGGTGGGTAACAGGGCTTATTATATTGCACTAAATTAACATAGTTTCATGCTCTTTATTTCATGCAATCATTGATGAATGGTTTATAAGCCTTTTCATTGTTGAGAAGAGTCTTGTTTATCAAACCCAATAGGTCGACTACATCTTTCTATTCTCCTATTTCAACTATTGAAAGTGTCAAACACCCAAGGAACACTCCAATCATAGGAATTGATGTTACTAGTGCAGTAAGGTAGTGCCCGCCTTCACGATTTTACTTAAGACCATCTAGATATGTTGCAAGGTTACCTACACATGCTAGTTCACTCATTTGGTTTGGGGGATTAGTCACCTCCTTTAGTTTTGAGCTTAGATCTTCCATATAGGTTTCTATTATTGGCTCTCTCCCTAGGGACTTGTCCTTGGATCTTAGGAAAGGTCCAGCGAGGAGGAATTGATTTCCCCTAGGGTTGGCTAGCCTGTTCCCCTAGTGCAATACTTTTTCCAGATGACATAATTTGTGATTTTCATGGTGGTTGATGAGATTAGATGCTCTTTCTCTGATTTTGATGTAGAATATGGCCTTTTTCCTTTACTGATCCTTTTCTTGTTACCCAGTGAACTCTCACGCATGGTTTCCACTTTATAGTTTAGGGTTACCAATTTTGATTTTATATTGCTATTATGTTTTGATTTGGTTCATTAATAATTGAGATTCTGGAAGCTTGGAGATGCTGTAGGCACTCTTGCACTGTTGTTGTAGCTGCTTGTAACTTTGAGTTCCATTAACCTAATTTGGTCATTTTGTGGACATTACTGTAATTTATTTCTCTCTATATGAGAATATGCCAGTGTTGCCAGAGCATAGGAGTAGTCCTGAAAATTTCTGGGATTGTTCCATACACAGAGATAATAATATCTATATTTATATATATTATAATGCATATATATTCAAAAAATGGTGCAGAATGCCAAATTAGTTGCGGAAAACATAGATTTGAGTGATACTAGTATTCAAAGTCTACATTATTAAGAAGTTAGAAATGTGATTCATAGTAAATTAGAGCATCAACCATTTATTATAAGTCTCAAACTTTGTAACCAACAGTTAACCATTAGAACTTACAAAGTTAAAAATCAAGATACCGACAGTTAACCATTAGAACTTACAAAGTTAAAAATCAAGATACCGACAGTTAACCATTAGAACTTACAAAGTTAAAAATCAAGATACCGAAACTTATGTCACAAGTATCAGCCCTCTAGTGCAATCTTATCATGGATAAATTACATCCGAAAATTACTTTATGACAGTAATGATTACAGCAGTAAATTATGTTCTATTGTCTTCAATATCAATGCTAAGCCCTTGACAGTTTCAGCCTCAACTTATGTCAAATCAGCAAGGTATATAAACATTGGAAATTCTGAAATCATGAATTGGTAGCTGAAAACGAAATCTGCAATAAGACAATTTTGGACAGCTGAAACTTCATATATATATATCTAAGAGATGAAGTTCAAGTACGTACTCTCAACTTAAGATAAGTTGGTACAACCCTCCAAGCTCTCCAAAAACCTAGCCAGGGAAAAACATGAAAAAACCTAGCTCCACAAGCTAACATCAACATTAGCAGGCCTCCTTGGCACCAAGTAAGATGTCTCCTCTCTCCTCTTCTTCCCCAACAAGCATAAGCTTCTTCTCCCTTGGGGTTTCTCACAAACCCTAGCTCCTTAGTTTTCTTAGGGAAAAACCCTAGGCCTAGCACATTCAAAGAATCCTCCAAGAACCTTGGCCTTGCAAAACCAAAATACAAAGAAGAATCTTGGAGAGAGAGAGAGAGAGAGAGAGAGAGAGAGAGAGAGAGAGAGAGTAACACACTCTTCTCCTCACATCTCTAAACACAAGATGATACTAATGAGATCATCATTTGTAATTTTTGGTTCACGAGAACAAACCCATGAGATGATCATTTGCAATGTCTAGTTCACAAGAACAAACCCAAGCATCTCACAAGAGCAAACTCCCAACAAAGATATTTTCTGTAGACTTCATAAGTTCTCTTGGGGTTTCCTCATAAACTCTAGCAAGACAAGTACAAAGAAAAGAGTACAATGATGATGGTGAGAATGGCTATCTCCTTCCTCTATTTATATGAGAAGTGAAGGGAAGTGTACAATAAGAGGTGGACCTAATTGACTACAAGCAACCTACAATATGCAAGTAGCTCCACACCTCCGTTGCACAAAACATGGAAATGTGTACAAGTTTTTGAAACGGGAATGCCTGGAAATGGGATCCCCCCCAAAATGGGTATGTGGGGGAAATGCGGTATATAAAAAAAAAATATAGACAGTTTTTTTTTAAATATTGCAAGAAAATAAGAATGATACAGATAAATAACATTTTAGAAGGAGATCTATGTCTATATTAACTCCATAGATGATTACATGATCCCGTAGCTTTGTGATCTTGACTAATGCCAATCCCATACCCTCATACATGATAAAATCTAGTGGAAATGCTACAATTCTGCCAATCCTAAAATCCTGAAAACTATTAAGTCTATTGAACTCCGGATGGGATATTAAATTCTACCTTCTCCATATGAAGTCTGATGAGGTTGGAACCACTCTCAAACATCTTGAAACAATTAATGGTAATGCTAAAAATTTGAGTAAAAGGATTGGAAAGGTAAGATAAAGGAGAATGTCAACTTTTAGGAAAGGTAAGAAAATGAGAACGTGGATAGGAAAGGTAAGATAAAGGAGAATGTCAACTTTTAGGAAAGGTAAGAAAATGAGAACGTGGATAGGAAAGGTAAGATAAAGGAGAATTTAATATTACTATTAATTACCAAGGTCACAAACTGCTCAAAGCTCAATCCCCTATCTTTGTTTTGTCTTAAAGGGTTGTTGGGATGGACAAGGAGACATTTTCCTATGGGTCTGATGCCCTTCTCTGGCACTTAGGTCATCTTAGAAACTTCCAAAAAGTGCTCGAAACATCACTAAAAATGTCCGAAACGCTGACGGCCATACAATACGACATTTCCATACTTGGAACTGTCGTACGATACGACCAACGATGTTTTGTACCCTTTTTGGAGTTTCTAGGCGTTTAGGGTATTGGTACACCAGTTGGGGGGCGTTTCTTGCAACATAGGTCCACACATGTGAAGCATTCCTCCTACAAGTGACACATGTCAAACTCCAAAGTGATGAGGATCCATGAGCAAGGCTCTAGGAGAAGGATGCTCCTCATTGAAGGTGGTTTAGTGCTTCTCCTCCAAGGGCTCCAATCTTCCAATGTCTCTCTTAGGACATGTTCTCCGAGAAACTTCCAAAAAGTTCTCGAAACATCACTAAAAATGATCGAAACACCGTCGGCCATACAATACGACATTTCCATACTTGGAAACGTCGTATGGTACGACTGATGACGTTTCATTCCCATTTTGGAGTTTCTAGGTGTTTAGGGTACTGGTATGCCAGTTGGAGGGGCGTTTCCTACAACATAGGTCCACACATGTGAAACGTTCCTCCCACAAGTGATGCATGTCAAGCTGCAAAGTGATGAGGATCCACAAGCAAGGCTCCAAGACAAGGATGCTCCTCATTGGTTTAGTGCTTCTCCTCCAAAGGCTCCAATGTTCCAATGCCTCTCTTAGGACATGTTCTCCTTTAGCTCCACCCCATCTACATGGTCATTGTTGTACCCTAGGTGTTCCAAAGTCAACTCCAAACCTCCATGAAAGCATCCAAGCAAGCCAATGTTGTCTACGGCTCAACACTCTTCTCCAGAATGCCAAACGCTCTTCCTCCAATGTAGGGCATTCTTCAAGCAAGCAACCTCTCCATGTGGCCAGCATGTTGAATATCATTGAGTTGTGTCCATTGCTTCAAGGAACAATGCCAATCAAGCATCCATTCGAGGTCCACCAACCAATGAGTAAGCCACCTCCAATGTGCAAGTCCATCATGGATCAAACAAGGGCTAGCCATACACCATGCACCCCACATCTTAGGAAGCACCCTCAAACATGATGTAAACACTTTCAGAGTAATGTCGAAAGCTAGCAATCTACCCAAGATGGGAATGGAATTCCACAATCCTTCCATTTGGAGCTTGCTTCCCAGAGCACTCCCTTAGTGTTCTTGTTTGAAGCACACTTCAGAATGGGAGGGGGAGGGGGAGCGGGAGGGGGAGAGGCAGGTGGAGGAACACTCCTGTGGAACACTGGAAAATGTGCAAGATAATTTTCATAAGAGTTTAGGATATATATTTGTTATTCACAGGGTTGATGACCCATCGACATGAAGATGACTACAGCTACATCACCTCCCCTTTTATAAAGACCAAAAAACCATAACAAAGTGAATTTGTACATATGTATCTTTTGTCGTTTGAGTGCATATGTCATGATGTGTTCTTGCTTTGTTTGACCAAATTATGACTATCGTTAAAAATGTCATAATTGTATGTGGTTTATTTGGTTAAACTCTATTACAGTCAATATTCCAGATCAGTTTTCTAGCTAAAAGAGTGCTTTATTTTATTTAAAATTCATTTTGTGGAACTTGGCATGATGTTGCAGGCCCTCCTGGTTGTGAGTCACTTGAGTTGCATGGACAACCTGTAGAGGGAGGAAGACTTAGCTTTTCAGTAGTTTATAAAGGAGGGTAAGAGTATTTTCTTATAAAATAAGTTATATTTGTTTGCACAGTAAAATTTCACCCCTGGATACAAATTATTATATGATTTGTCTATATTTCTTATTGCAATAGTGCTTTTCTGTGACAGTGAAAGAGGATCTTGTATCCATGAGTGGGTTCGGCAGAAAGGTAATGGTCGCATGGAAAAGCTAAGCAATAACGGTGAGCAACTTTCAGAAAGATTGTGATATCCTGAATGTTTTTTGAAAGGCATTTAGAAGATTATGATGGTTTTAGGCAGGGATTAGAGTTCGACAAATGGATATATTTTTAGTCTCTTTTTATTTAGACACTCTTGGATATATAGCCTTTGTGTTCAACTCTTAATAGATGCAAGCTGAAACTTTAGTTTACCCATCTGTTTCCATTAAGGAACATATTATATTGCTATACAACCTGCCAGTTGATAGCACATGCTCACATCAAACACCCGTGAATCTCTGTACTATGTGCAGAAATTCACTTTTGTAATTCAAAACATTAAAAGAGAGTTTTCTGCTTAACTGAGTCTCTAAACCTAGTTTTGCAGATTAAGACAAACAACGCTCTTTGTTATGGAATATTTTCTGAATCTAAACTGTGTTTAGGTTTTGAAAAATGGGGTGGAATGTTTCGAGTGAACACTCCACCCCATTTTTCAAAACTTAAACACAGTTTAGATCCAGAAAGTCTTCCATAATTATGGTAAACTGTGAAAACCTACATTCTCAAATAATGCTCTTTGTTGTTATTGGGCCAGTTGGTTTGGTTTAAGATATTTGCTAGATTTCCATGAGAACATTGTCTTCTATGATTTTCTTTTCTTGTTGCTTTAGGTATATTTTGGTGTAGAAAACATCTATTTGTGACAGAAATGCCTGTAATTATTGCGCAGAGGTTTTGGACTTGACATGTGAAGATGTTGGGAGCCGCATTGGACTTGTTTTCACTCCTGTTAGAAAAGATGCCTGTAAAGGAACATCACATAAGGTTTTATCTGATGTCATTGCTGATGGTATGTGATAGTGATTACTCCATAAATTACCGCTTTTGAGCCTGGATAGTAGATTATTTGAATATTTTCTGAAAGATGCAGCAAGTAAACACTGTAGATCTCTGTCATTTTGTTTCTTACACTTTTATTTTGGCTTTCCCAGCGGAGCCAGTGGGTATTGACCTAGTTATTCCAGATTGTTATGAAGACATGGAAGTAGTTCCCCAAAGGTCCTACTATGGTGGAATAGAAGGTGGTGGGCAGTACACATGGTATCAGGTTACTCAGGAACTCACTGATGTTGAGCTCTCGGATGCATTTGACGGTTTGAAAGATGCTAAAGTTCTTGCAACCTCCATGTATGTAATTGTTGGCCCTAGAATAGCTAAGCGAATTATTATAGGAAAATTAAATAGAGAATCCATATTCACAATATTATGTATTTGAAAAGAATTCAATATTCCATATAATAAAACAAACATTAAACAACATTATTCAGTGCAATCATGATCACATCACACAAAAGGAAACAGAATTATCAGCTTACAACTACTTCCATCAATTTCAGTAATCCTAAGTAGATGTCAATTATTCGGCTCTTAGACATCCTACTTTGAGAGCTTGATCATTCATACAAAATCACAATAGTTACAAAAAATTACGAAACTGGCAACTTCTTCAGACTCTAACCATTCATTTCCTCTTCTGCTTTGAATGCTTCATATTTTGCTTCCCTCTGACACATGCAAAGTACTGTCTCCGACAAATTCGTGTTTCCCTTCTGTTCTGCAGCCTCCTTTTGTGGACCTTTGGTAACCCGCTACCTGCTCATCTATGCTAGCAAAAATCATAACTCTCCATCAGCAAAGCTTGTTGACCCTTGTAAGATCACAACTGTTTTCAGTCCCTTCCCAGACTGCTCTGCAGTCTAGCCTGCAACAGTAATTTCTGTATTAATTCCATTAGTCTGTAATGGATGAAAATATACAATCTGTGTTTAGTGAATTGGCTGATTATAAAATTCAGTTAATAAGTTATCCTGACACAGCAGTAAGGATGGTTTGATATGATAGGACATATATTCCAAAGCTGGAAGATGTGGGAACTTATCTGGCAGTACGTTGGGTACCTGCTCGGAAGGATGGTAAACTTGGAAAAGCTTTGATTGCAAGAAGCAGGTTGCCAGTTGCACCAGGTTGAGTTGATTTCTCATGAAATTGATAGTTCATTGATTACCACTATTTACAGTCTCCAGAATGGTTAAAGTCTTATTTTTCACTGTTAAACTTAAAACTAAAACATATATATTTGTTTCTTACTTTACATGACAGCTCCTCCAGTTGCACATAATGTTTCCATCAAGGAGTTGTCACCTGGTGTGTATGTTGGAGAAGGTGAATATTATGGTGGATTAGAGGGAAACAGTCAAATCAGTTGGTATAGAGAAACAGAAGAAGGAACGATGACTATGATCATTGGAGCAAACTCTAAATCTTATGAAGTTACTGATGATGACTATACATGTCGGTTATTTTTTGGGTAATACTTTATTTGCTATGCTTGCTTTCTCCATGTTTGGTGCAGAGAATTTAAGGCATGGTTTGTTGCTTATATGCAAGACTTTTGTCTGATATGTTGAAATAAAATGTATTTACTATCTAGTAAACTTGCTAATGAGTAGTAATCTGTTGCAGCTATCTGCCCATTCGATTGGATGGTGTTGTAGGGGAGCTGTGTCTCTCTGAACCTAGCAATGTCATCCTTCCAGGTATGTTATATCCTTTGAGTGTTTACACTACATATGTATCACTTCTTTCCATTGAATCTTCAAGCTTTCAAAGTTACCTAGAAAGGAAGCACTTCAAATGCTATTACATTGTTTCTGATTGTTGAATTTTCTCTATGATAGTCTCAAGCATGAGGTTTATTTCAGTTTAGCAT
>WSFP011456540.1:0-19265 GCA_009831015.1 Picea engelmannii | reverse complement strand
ATAGGCTAGGCTAGTCTAGGTAGAGTAGGCTAGGATAGGTTAGGATACCGTAGGATAGGCTAGGATAGGCTAGGATAAGCTAGGCTAGGCTAGGCTAGTCTAGGTAGAGTAGGCTAGGATAGGTTTGGATAAGCTAGGATAGGTTAGGATAGGCTAGGCTTGTCTAGGTAGAGTAGGCTAGGATAGGTTAGGATAGGCTAGGATAGCCTAGGATAGGCTAGCCTAGGATAGGCTAGGATAGGTTAGGATAGGCTAGTTTAGGCTAAGGTAGGATAGGCTAGGCTAAGCTAGGGTACTCTAGGTAGAGTAGGCTAGGATAGGTTAGGATAGGCTAGGATAGGTTAGGATAGGCAAGGATAGGTTAGGATAGGTTAGCATAGGCTAGGCTAGTCGAGGTAGAGTAGGCTCGGATAGGTTAGGATAGGCTAGGTTAGGTTATGATGGGTTAGGATAGGCTAGTATAGGCTAGTATAGGCTATGCTAGTCTAGATAGAGTAGGCTAGGGTAGGCTAGGATACGCTAGGCTAGTCTAGGTATAGTAGGCTAGGATAGGTTAGGATAGGCTAGGATAGGTTAGGATAGGCTAGTATTGGCTAGGCTGGTCTAGGTAAAGTAGGCTAGGATATGTTAGGATAGGTTAGGATAGGCTAGGCTAGTCTAGGTAGAGTAGGTTAGGATAGGATAGGATAGGTTAGGATAGGCTAGGATAGGTTAGGATAAGCTAGGATAGTCTAGGATAGGTTAGGATAGGTTAGGTTAGTCTAGGTAGAGTAGCCTAGGATAGAGTAGGATAGGTAGAGTAGGATAGGCTAGACTAGGCTAGGTAGAGTAGGCTAGTCTAGGTAGAGTAGGCTAGGATAGCGTAGGCTAGGATAGCGTAGGCTAGGCTAGGCTAGGCTAGGATAGGATAGGCTAGGATAGGTTAGGATAGGCTAGGCTAGGATAGGTTAGTATAGTATAGGCTAATCTAGGTAGAGTAGGCTAGAATAGGTTAGGATAGGCTAGGCTAGTCTAGGTAGAGTAGGCTAGGATAGAGTAGGCTAGGCTAGGTTAGGCTAGTTAGAGTAGGCTAGGCTAGGTAGAGTAGGCTAGTAT
Organism: Picea engelmannii; assembly: GCA_009831015.1. Classification (NCBI taxonomy): domain Eukaryota; kingdom Viridiplantae; phylum Streptophyta; class Pinopsida; order Pinales; family Pinaceae; genus Picea; species Picea engelmannii. Next base: position 18,170 of record WSFP011456540.1, on the reverse strand, counting down.
AGATAGAATAGGCTAGGATAGAGTAGGCTAGGAGAGAGTAGGCTAGGCTATGCTAGGCTAGGTAGAGTAGGCTAGGCTAGGCTAGGCTAGGATAGTCTAGGATAGGCTAGTATAGGTTAGGATAGGCTAGGCTAGAGTAGGCTAGGATAGGTTAGGATAGGCTAGGCTAGAATAGCCTCGGCTAGGCTAGGATAGGCTAGGATAGGATAGGATAGGCTAGAGTAGGCTAGGATAGGTTAGGATAGGCTAGTCTAGTCTAGATAGTGTAGGCTAGGATAGGTTAGGATAGGCTAAGTTAATCTAGGTAGAGTAGGCTAGGATAGGTTAGGATAGGCTAGGATAGGCTAGGCTAGGCAGGGCTAGTCATCTGCAACACTTTGATATGCATGATCATCAGTTGCATTGTTACTAACTGTATCTTCTGATTTACTTTCCTTCATCAACGATGCCTCATAATCTATTCTAGAGACATAAGGATACCTGTTATCATCACCAAGACAATCAATATCTTCGTCCAACTGTTCAAATTCACCAAAGTCTTCTTCTCCAATGTAATCTTCAGTTTTAAAAGGTGCTTGAACCTTCTGATCTTTATTTTTTATCATTTTATGTGGTCCTTGTGGCTCAGGATTTTTTCGAAAATCCTTTCTGGGAAAATTATCCCTTCTAGGTTTTTCTAATTCCATTTTAGAAATTTTGTTGGAGAGTTGTTGGATGACCCTAGCCATCTCATCTATCTTATCTCCAGCAGATTTCCCTGACCCTGAAGGTCCACTCTGTTCTTTAAATTTTTTATTTTCTTTATTAACATTTTCTGTTTTTGCTTTAAGCTTTCCAGATGCCATCATATTAGATTCAATTTCTACAGCATCATCTTGCATCTTAGGAAGATCTAAAGATCATCTCTCCCTCAACAATAAAGCAAAGTCAGGATCGAAAGCTCCAGCATAAGTTACTTTAGCTGAAGGTTGTGAAGGCTTTACTTCAGCTGGAATTTTGTTATATAGTTTATTAAATCTTTGTGTAAATTCCAATACTGATTCAGAATTTTTCTTTTTTAGGGCTCCAAACTCTGTGAGGTAATAGAGGTGATCTTTTCTCTCACCCCATTGTCTAATAAAGGCACTTTCCAGCTCTTCATAAGATGTTAGTGACCCAGCTGGTAAAGATCTAAACCAAGTTCTTACCTGTCCTTCAAACATTTGAACAAGTAATCTGGAATAAACATCTTCGTGTTCTATTCCCAGAATGTCTGCGAATTGATCGAAAAAATTAATATGTTCTTGTGCGGTTAGATCACCCTCCCCTGTAAATTTAGGGAGGCTCTTCATATAGTTTTCAGGTAGATCATGAAGAGCGGCAGGAAGAACTAGAGGAGCATACCTAGCGGCCACTTTGGCAAAAATTACGCGAACTGGTATTTGATTCCCTCCACCTCCACCACCACCTCCTCCTCCTCCAACATTTAGTCCCGCCATGGTTAGGTTTGGACTTAAAGTTGGGATAGTATTCGGAGAAGATTTTTGGAAGATAGGAGACGAAACTTCGGGAAAAGAAAAGGTGTCAAAAGAAGGTGGTAACGAAAGTGATCGTTCAAAAGATTCAGAAGAATTTGATTTTGTAAAATTAGACTGATCTGTATTAAAAGTTGATAAAAGGGTTTGTTTTAAAGATTTTCTTGATTTTAAGATTTTCTCCGGATTTGAGATTGGCGAGGTCTATCTGGTATCCGGGTTTTTTCTGGTATTTTTACGGCTATTAGCCAGTTTATTTAATCGTGGAGTCGCCAAGTGAAAGATAATTAGCCTTATAAAGTTTTCTGTTATTGTTCACTATCAACAACAGAAAGTGTCAATGTCGTTTTTTCCCAAGGAATTAATTCATTTCTTCGTTCCCCGGCAACGACGCCAAAAAATGTTGTTCCAGAGTTTGTGTTTTAAGGCTATAAAACACACCGTCTAGGCATCCAAATATGATAATACTTCTAAAACAAAGAAACCAAGAAAACTAGATCAGATTCAGTTTCTCAACTGTCTCTGTCTTGCTTCCCGTTGTTCCTGGATGGTTATGTCACGTTCAATCGCTGCCCACGATCGTTCTAACTCAGTTCTATTAGTTGTAGTTTCTAAGATAGTGTTAAATAGATTTAATGCAATGCTTGTTTGATCTTGTAGACCAGGTTCTACGTTGGGTTGTCTACCGTTAGGAACTGTCATGGGTGATAACGTTTTATATGTTTGTTAAAGGGTTTTTTATAGATTGATTACTTCAGACTTTCGGAGAAGATGTTAATGAAACAACTTTAAAACCTAACACAGAAAAATAAATACGTAGTCAAGGCCATTTCCTGGTTTGTGACAATTTTGAATTTGTAAACAGTGAAACACAACAGAAAGAAATATAAGGCTTTAATCTAGAAATAATCTTATATTTCCGTTAACAATAAGGAAAGAGACACAGGATTTCTAACAAAAGAAAATATTAAGGAACAGAAGGTTACAGGTCTTAAAATCACTAAAGCAATCTCAGAGGAAAAACTGTAACACATTCAACATCCAAACCAATCTGATACCATAAACAACAATTGCCTATAATTTCAAATTGATTTATTTGCTAGAAACATACATTAAGAAGAATATTTAACAGATGAAATTAGACAAGGGAAGTAACATAGTCACGAATTGCAGGATTCAGAATCTTGTTGCGAATTCAAATATGATAAACTTTAAGACTGGTAGTACAATAATCGGCCTTCTCCCAAAATTTCTGAAGCCCTGTTTTAGCTTCTCGAAATTATATTTATACATTTCTGTCCAAAATTTCCGTCGGTAACTAACCAACTTCCTAATCTTTCGGTTGCATAAACTATTGTCAACCGTTTATAATTTATTACAAAATACTAAAAATAGAAATATGTACAAAGTTTTAATCTGAATCGAAGAACTTTATTTGTCTGCTTCAGATTCTTGAACATGTTTCTCTAAAAAGTTCACTAAGGCCTTAGGAGCCTCAGGTATCTCGTTTGCTTCGAATGAGAAGAAACTTCTTTGTAGTCCTGACAACTGGTTTGCAATTGTTTTCTCTGCAGACTTAACTTTTTCCAATTTTGAACTGGAAGCTATCATTAGCTTCTCAATTTCTGCCATATTGACCATTTTGATATTTGAGATTTCAACTTTCTTCTCTTCAAATTCCTCTTTTACCTTCAGTTGATACCTATTAATATCAATTTCTCCTAATGAATCGGATAAGCCATCTGTCCCGATATGTGTTGACTCTTTTTCAATGAAATAAAAAATCTTTTGGCAATCTTCATTGATATTTTTTGTAATCCTTTTATAACCTTCCAAGTTTGTTTCCCAAACCTTTATCATTGCATCTCTTTTCAACTGCTCTTAAATGGACAATTTCTGTGATTTTCCAATTTCTTCCTTCTGTAAAGCAGTGATTATCTTATGGAAAGAATTTCTTACCGCTTTAGCTTCCCTTTCTTTTTGCATTGCCTTGTCCATAGATTTCTTATATTCTTGATAATAATTCTGGATGATTTCCAGATTGCAAAATACCTTTTGTTATTCTTCCTTAATATTAGCATATATCTCTGATGCTTTAGTCTTGAACTGATCTATTCCAATCACTTGATTGGTAATTGAAATGATTTTGTCTTGCAGAGATTTATTTTCATTGCCCAGTGCCTGCACTTGTTCTTGGGTGGTTTGAATCATATGTTTTGCTTCAGTTAAATTTTCATTTAACTTTTGAATTTCCTGGATATCTTTGGGCCTGGCTTGCTCAAGGCCTTTTTGTATTCCCCAGCCGATTATTTTTTCATTTTCTTTCAACCTGTCCTGTAGCTGTGTAATTTCCTGATCTTTTTGTTCCATCATAGTGATTAAATTTCCTACATAGTACATATTGGCCGATGCTATGGCCCCCATAGTCCCTACTAACTCTATAGCAAATTCACTTTCTTTTATCTTTTTTCCATCAATAATAATTTTGTGTTTTTTAACTGTTCTTTCTCCTACAGGATGTAATTCCTGTTTCAACACAGCTCTCCATTTTTTGCTGAAAAAATAATCTGATGAAGGTATTTCATCTCTGCTAATTGGTTCTAAGTCACTCACGTACAAAACTCCTTCATGAGGATTCCCAAAAGTAGCCTGCAGTGGGGTTAATGCTGTAATGGGACTCCCAAGTGCCTGTGAAGCTGTTCCCCCAACTGTTTCTGGAATATCATCAAGGTTTATTGGATTTGTCTCTGCTCCTTTCCATTTTTCTATTTGTGTCTCCTTTCTCTGGGAACTTTCTGTATTCTGAGGAGGAATCTCATAATCTTTCAATTTACCTTTATCACTTGTATCATACTGAGTAATGGTTTCAAAACCTAGAGGAATGGTTTCTGGCACTTGCTCTGATGTTGACACTTCGCCCTGCAAAATCTTTGGCAAACACTGTCTTCTATTTCTTTGGAAAAATGCAAACCCCACCTGTGCATCAGGTGACAAGGTTTGCACTCTACTCTGAATTTCCTCATAAGACTTAGCATTCTTAAAAACATCATCATAAAATGAATCTTCATGTTCATATGATTTCAATCCACATTGTGTAACATGCTGATTGATAATTTGATATGGATCATGTTTCCTGTGTTCTATATCCATTAATTTTACTTCACTCAATGATTCCACTTCTGACTTAGAATGACCAAAGTTTAATAAAGCAAATTTCCCTAGATAAACAGGAAAAGACGGCCATGACTTCTTCTGCTGAGCTTTTAGTTCTAGTCCAATACCACCATTTACCAACTGATGAGCCACTTCTCTGCAAATTAACATATCTGGGAGTATCTTTGGGAGTGCATGTGGTGGAATAGAACATCCATAAACCCTAACATATGAGAAATTTTCTTCAATGAACCAATCAGCCACTGTTTTGAGGTTTTCTATTATGGTATTGGAAACGCGAGGAGGTTTGCATCCGAAGAACATTATGTGTAGAGGAATAATGGCATAATGACATACCTCATAAAAATTATCTTTGGCATTTTCTTCCCACATAGCTGAATGGTACTTATGGACAGGCTTTGTACAAGAATCATTCCAACTCCAATTCATTAATGGGAATGGAGTCCTAAAGAAAATAGCATCCATTATATAAGCTGACATATAAAAGGCCACTAGCTGTCCCTTTTCCCTAGCTGTTTTGTAGTTTATAACTTCTGAGGCAATGTTATCTGATAATATTTTATGCCAATTGAAACTATGCCCTTCTGAAACTTCTTCTAAGAATGGTGTCCAGTCTGCATTGAAATGAAAAGGATCTTTTCTTCCAAAGATTCTACATAACATCATTCCTAAATACACCATGTATTCATTTAGGGAAGCTGTGGCATAAATTCCATGTTCATTAGCTCTAAACTTGTTCTCATCTCTTGCCCATCCTTTAATCATATCAGGGTATGTTTGGCCACCTTCTACACATTCTTTTTGTTGGAAAGAAGCTACAAACTCTTTATTAAAAGTGTGCCTATAATTTGGAGATAGCTTATACATTACTTGTATATGTTCGGGCCTGAATGAGCCGATAACATCTCCTTGCCCGTTTAGGATACTTCTTGTCGGAACGTCCACCTTATCCAGTGCCCATACAATCATATCTGTATATGAAACCAGTCTCGGACGTGCTGCAACCTTATGAAGACCTGTTTCGACGATGTCTCGAAGATGGTTGTCTGTACCATTGTCTATATATGAAAGTTCATCCTCCATTTTCTCTACGATTGTAGCCTGTGATTTAAAATTGTGTACTACTCCAGCTGCAGTAGTGTCTGAAATGATATCGCTTTCCGGTTGTTCTTCGGTTTTCTTTGAAGCCTTTTTGGGCACCATAACTGTATGTTCACCAGCTCTGTGTTCAGTACCTCAACAACAGGATTCTAGAGTGAACAAAACTGCCAATGGTGGAGAAGCCCAAAAGAAGAGGAAAAACTCTGTGTTCACTTGTATACCTGTAGCAGAGCAGAATTCAGCTTCGAAATAATGTAAACGTTTCAAAAATTATTTCGAATATATCGTAAAAACCTTGAGATTTGTTCGTCTGTTATGAAATAAATGAAAAATATATTCCCGATAATATGCATTTAATGTTTGTACCTGAGTTCTTCCAATGTTTTCAAATATGATAGAAACTTACCAAATTGAATAATTTCGCATTAATGATCATTTATTAAAAGTTTAAAACCTTAAACTTTGTTTCAAAGAGTGATTAATTAACGTTAATTTTGATTTGAATTGAAAACACTTTCATCGAGGTTTCAAAACTTTCGATGTCAAGGAAATAAGTCGTCGTAAAACCCCGATCGCCGAAATCGCGATGTATTATTTAGTTAGAACCCTATTATTATCTTAATTAATCGAGATTAGTTTTTCGGGATTTCGTTAATCAAGAACTCGAAAATCGAGAAATCGGGAATCGGGGAATTGGAAAATTCAATGATATGAAAATTGTTGTTCGCAAAATCACGAATCGTGATTTCCTGATATGATCAGTTTCTCTTAATTATGTTTAACAGTAGTTAGATTAATTTCAAACCTCACTTAAGAATTAATTGAAATCAGGGAATATGATGACAATTTTCTTTGTTCTCTCAAAATCGCGAATCGCGATTTCCGGATGAGATTAACTTAAAGTTAAAACCCTTTTTTGATGTGATTTAAGTAAATGATGAATTAATCAAGAATTAATGTATCGAGAAATCGGGGATCGGGATTTCGTTATTTGATTTGTGTTAAACATTGTTATTTCAAAACTCCGAATCGCGATATCCCGATGTGAATTTAACATTTTTAAAGTTTTAACATTACTGCTCATTTGTAAAAGCATTTGGGACATACGTTAATTTAGATTTTAGATCATTCTTTGTCCAAAAATAATTAATTAAAGGCATCGTGAATTTATCAGTAGGGAAAAGTTTGTTTTAAGAAATTTATATAATGCAAAGACTTCAAAGATACAAAATTTTTATCCTTAAGATCAAAAATTCAAGGTCTGTTTCAACATAGGCTCCAATTGGGGACCTCGTCTCCCTGCAAGATGAGGAGAACATGTAGACTCAGTGCCTACATTGGGTAACGGGGTCAAAGTTTGTCTCTGATAAACTGTTCAAAAGTAAGGAAAGATAACACGAACAGTGTTGGAAAACCTTTTCAAAACTTATCACTTATTTGAAATTCAATTATGATCTTCTTCAAAATTTTCCTTCTCATTCTAAAATTTAGTTGGTATTGATATGGTTAGAAAAATCTTTAGAAGTTCAACAGATTATTAAACATTTCAGCTTGCATCAATCGAAATAGAATTCATCAATTTAAAACTGGGAGGCTCTATTTGACTTAAGACGAATATCCAGTTTTCGAAAAATTGATAACTAGAATAAATTATAGATAAGTGTGACACCTTACAGATACCTCAGACATTGCTTCACTGCCAGCAGGCCTGTTCAGTACCCCGGTGAAATTATCTGTCCCTTTTTATTGAATTTCCTTTCACCACTTCGAACACTAATTTTATGCTCAGACATTGCTTCACTGCCAGCAGGCCTGTTCAGTACCCTGGTGAAGTTATCTATTTTATATTTTCAGACGAGGGAAATCATATAAATGAATTTCCTTTCATCGTCTGTAGGACTAGATGGGGGCAATCAATTATGAATTTCCTTTCACCATCTGTCTTATGTTCAACTCAGAATTACTAAGCGGGGGCAATCAATGATATTAAATATATCAGACTTGGTGATCTGGGTAAAATTTTAAAATCAAGGTTTGTCAACTTGTTTTGATTATTCTAGGTCACTTTTTCTCAACCTTCAAAAATTCCAAAGTCTATAGAGAAAAAGGGAAAACCTTTTCAAGGGATCTTCTTTTGAGCAAGCTAAAAAGTTCAAACAAACTATTAAACAACTTAAGATATACAGATTTAATCTCAAATTTAACCATTTTTAGTCTGAGAGGAAAAAGATGAATATTGACCTATTTGAATTTAATAATTTGATAAATTTCAAATCCCAAACAAAATCTCTTCAACTTTCAGACACATGACTCAATATCCAAATTATACTTCAGAATATTTTATATTAATTTGTCAAACTCATGTACAAAACATGCAGAAGGTATGTATTTACAGACTTGAGATATGACTGCGTAGGAAAGCAGGGCATTCAGTCTTATGTCTTCGAAGATACGAAGACTAGACAGGCTCCTGGTCGACTGCTCAGGCAGAAACTATCTCAGAGACGCAAAATTATTTTTCTTTATATTTTTAAGATTTTACAAACTTTTATTTTTGACATATTATTATTATTATTATTATTATTTTTATTTTTTTATTTTTTTTACAATTTGAGAAAGAAACCTGTATGTACACATTTATTGTATTTTATTTTAATCTATATATATATATATATTATTCCATGTAATGCTTTAAGAATCGTGCATTAACAGGAGCATTTAGGATCTTACCATCTAGATTTTCCAGTAGAAAAGAGTTGTTACCTTCAGAAGATGATATTTTAAAGGGTCCATACCAGATGTGATCAAATTTACCGTTTTTACCCGAATCTTCCTTTCGAGCATCCCACCTTAGAACTAGATCTCCAGGAAGAAAATTTATGTTCTTGGCCTTGCGATCAAATAGCATCTTCATCTTGTCTTGGTACTTCTGTAGATTTTCGTCTATTACATCCCTGTGTTGTTGGACTTCAATTAATTGGTTTATTCTTCTGGTGAGAGGATTTGGCTCTTCCTTCTCATCCTGCCACATCTTCATTACAGGAAGTGCTAAGTTTATGGGTAATACCACATCTGTGCCATAAACCATTTGAAATGGTGAGGTACCAATAGATTTCTTCGTTCCTATTCGATTTGCCCATAAAGCATACTTTAAATGTAAGTGCCAAGCTTTTTTATTTTCCTTTAAGACCTTCTTGATTACGCTGATCAAACTCTTATTAGAAGATTCAGCCAAACCGTTTCCTTGTGGATAATATGTTGTGGAATGTCCTAGTACAATGTTATATTTTTGACAAAAACTGATCATTGCCATTGACTTGAAAGTATGAGCATTATCTGTTACTATTTTTCGCGGACAGTCAAATCTTGCTAATATGTTTTCTTCCAAAAATTCTATAACCACTGAGTCAGTGGCTTTCCTGGTAGGAATTGCCTCCACCCACTTGGTGAAATAATCTGTGGCAGTGAGAATCCACCTATGTTGGGCTCTTGAATGTGGATTTATCTCACCTATGAAATCAAGCCCCCATTTCTGGAAAGGTGCTTCTGTTTTGACTGAAACTAATGACATAGCTGGTAACTTCTGTTTCCCAGTGAAAAATTGACAAGGGTTACAAGCCCTTACCTTGGCATTTACATCAGGGAACAGCTTGGGCCAATAATAACCAGCCCTTAAAATTTTGTATGTTGTTGCTCTCCAGGCATGATGTCCTCCACAGACCCCTTCATGAAACTGACTGATGACTTCCTTTGTCTCTGATTCAACCAAGCAAACTAAGAGGAAACCAAGTGGATCTTTCCAGTATAACTTTTTATCAGAGATGCAATATTTAACTGCATGCAATTTCAATGTTCTAGCTTTGGAAGCTGACAATTCATCAGGACATTTCAAAGTTAAAAGATATGTTACTATATCTTTATACCAATCAGATGAAATGAATTTGTCCTCGATCTTGTTTTCAATTATTTGATCATCGATTTCATTCATATCTATCCACCCTTCTTCCTCTTGTGCGCTGTTCATTCCAAGAGCCCGAAAATTAGATTCAGCTAGCAGTCTAGCTAAACCCTGTCCTTTAACTAATTTAGTTGGCTTCACCTCCAAGTCAAATTCCTATATTTTTGCAAGCCATCTACCCCTCTTACCGTCACTGTCTTCTTGTACTAAGATATCCTTTACAGCACTGGTAGGTACATATGCAATGATTTTGGAATGTAATACATACGTTCTAAAAGATTTCAGTTCTTTAACCATTGCGTAAGCTTGTTTTTCCATTATGTTGTATTTAAGCTCGGCGTCCCGGAGGCTCTTACTAAAAAAAGCGATGGGTTGCTCAAAACCCTCTTCATTCTTTTGGAGGAGAACAACAACTAGTGTATGTTCTGAGGCAAATGAAAAAATGAAGAATTCCTTAAGATAATCTGGACTTGCAAGTACCGGAGTTTCACTTATAACTTTTTTAATGTGAGCAAAGGATGCCCTTGCTTCTGTTGTCCACTTAACTTCACTGTTCTTCTTGAGCATATCTGTTATTAGTTTAACAATTTCAACAAAATTAGGAACGAATCTTCTTAAAAAAAAAAAAATTCCTAAAAAAGATTGAATCTCTTTAACATTTCTAGGAATAGCTAATGTTTCTATGGCCTCTACTCTCTTCGGATCAATTCTTATACCATCTCGGGATACTATATGTCCTAACAATTTGCCCTCCTGCATGGCGAAATGAGATTTTTTTGGATTTAATGAAAGACCATACTTACGACATTTTTCAAAAGTTTGTTTTAAATGAATAATGTGATCTTCATCTGATTTTGAAAACACAGTAAGGTCATCTAGATATATAACTACAAACTTATCTCTTTCACCAACAAAGGCAATATCCATTTCTCATTGAAATGTGGCTCCTGCATTCATTAATCCAAATGACATTTTATCATACATAAAAGTACCCCAAGGAGTGGTGAATGCAGTCTTTTCCTTATCAGATTCACAAACAACAATTTGGTTATATCCTGAAAATCCATCAACCATGGACATCCTAGTGGCTCCTGCTACCTTTTCCAGCACGTGATCCATTTTTGGTAGAGGGTAGTTGTCTTTAAGAGAAGATTTATTTAAATTTCTAAAGTCAACACATAATCTAATATCTCCATTTTTCTTTCTCACTGGTACTAAATTGGCAACCCAATCAGAATATCTCAAAGGAACAATAATTTTAGCATCCAAAAGTTTCTTAACTTCTTTTTCAATGACAGGTAGTAAGATCGGGTTAAACTGTTTGAGTTTTTGCTTGAAAGGTTTAACACCTGGTTTAAGTGGGATTTTATGTTCTATCACCGAGGTGTCATAAGTTTTCAAATCTTCGTAAGACCAAGCAAACACATCTTTATATATTTTTAATAATTCTGTATATTTATTTTTATTTCCTTCTGACAAAAAATTGGATAACTTAACCATTCTAGGATTATCTACAGTTCCTATATTACAGTCTTCAACCTCTTCTGGTTGAGTTTGTAGAGTAGTCTTAGAAGGCATGTCATATTTATTAAAGAGTCTTTCTAAAGGTATCAGACCCTTAGGGATTTGATTGTTTTTTAAAACAAGCATCCGGTGATCAACTATTTTATCGTGAAATTATTTTACGTCTTCGCCTTCCTGCATGATCCAAAAAGGATCATGTTGATTCTCCTGATCATTATATGTTTCTGAGAATTCATCTACAGACTCAAGAAATTTTCTGAGTTGTTCGTCATATTCAAAAACTTGCCAATGTTGTACATTATTAGGTATGGAGGGTCGATGTCTCATTTGAATATGGTATTTTAAATTAAAAGACGTTGGGGGGTCAAATGTTGAAGCAGCTTTGGCTAAGGCATCGGCTTGTTGGTTTTTTGATCTAGGAACAAAATGGAAATTTACAGAAGTGAAGAAATTCTCAACTAGATCCCATACACAGTTTCTATAAGTCCTTAACCTAGGATGTTTTGCTTGGTATAGCCGGTTTACTTGTTTAATGATTAATTCGACATCCCCGAATACTTCAATATTTTTAATTTTCATTTTTTTAGCGGCTTCTAAACCAAGAACTAAAGCCTCATATTCACAAACATTATTCGTACAGTCTATATACCACTGGAGCCTATAATAAAAAGGTATGACAAATTGATCGTCAAGGGCAATAAGGAGTACTCCAGCTCCAGCTCCGAGATAAGAAGAAGCTCCGTAAAAAAACATCTTCCATGTACCAAGACTATATACATTTTCTTTTATTTCATTTTTTTGAACTTTTTCCTCTGTATCTTTATCATCTATATCTATCTCAAAATCATCATCTAGCGATAAAATACAGTTCCCTAAATCTTGGTCTGCTATATACACTGGGTGATTTGTAGGATTTTTAGGGTCACTCACAGTGAATTCCATTCGAGTTTCCCTGTATAGACGAGTGAATTGTCCTCCAAAAACAGGGATTGTCACGTACGTCATATCTAACTAGATGGATCCTCCAAGTTTAGCACCCCAAGATCTGGATAGTAACATTCCATATTTTGGTGGAATATCTGCAACTACCACATTCAAAAGAATGCTTTTAGAGGGTATCTGAGCTAAGTTAACCACTAGGTCTTTTATCATTCCTATGCATTTGACCCTCCTAGAATCGAAAGAGTACAAATCACCATATGGTCTAGTGACTTCAAGACCAAGTTTGTCCATTATTGCTTTGGGCATGACATTATGTGAAGCTCTAGAATCTAACATACAATTGTGTAGAAGGTGATCAAAAATAGTAAGTGTGATATAAAAAGGAGCTACTGTATCCTTTGGACCTTCTACGTGCGGACCGAAAGATATGATAGGTCTATCATCTTCTAAGTTAATTGTGTCCGCTTGACTTTCCTTTTCAGAAAAATTTATCATTTTAGCTATTTTTTTCCGGTATACCAGATTCTTGGCTAATTCGACCAAGGGGATAGGAATTTTAATCTTGCTTATTTCATTTTCTAAGTTAAAATTACCTATGGCCTTGTCATTTTCAATATGTGGGGCTTCCATGATCTTTTTCTCGGTTTTTTGTTGTAGTGAAACCTTCTTTTCTTTTACAGGAGTTGGAATATTTACAGGGGTTTGAATATTTACAGGCTCTGACTGTACAGGGTTATCTGTTTTATTTCTATTTGCAGACTGTTTATCCGCAACTTTTTGATTTTCTTCATTTGTATCATTTCTAAGAAAAACCTTTTTTGCTTGTACATGAGGAAGATTTTTATTTCTCGACCTTAGAATATAGCTTCCCTGTAAATCAGCAATGATGTCATCTGCAACACTTTGATATGCATGATCATCAGTTGCATTGTTACTAACTGTATCTTCTGATTTACTTTCCTTCATCAACGATGCCTCGTAATCTTGTCTAGAGACATAAGGATACCTGTTATCATCACCAAGACAATCAATATCTTCATCCAACTGTTCAAATTCACCAAAGTCTTCTTCTCCAATGTAATCTTCAGTTTTAAAAGGTGCTTGAACCTTCTGATCTTCATTTTTTATCATTTTATGTGGTCCTTGTGGCTCAGGATTTTTTCGAAAATCCTTTCTGGGAAAATTATCCCTTCTAGGTTTTTCTAATTCCATTTTAGAAATTTTGTTGGAGATTTGTTGGATGACCCTAGCCATCTCATCTATCTTATCTCCAACAGATTTCCCTGACCCTGAAGGTCCACTCTATTCTTTAAATTTTTTATTTTCTTTATTAACATTTTCTGTTTTTGCTTTAAGCTTTCCAGATGCCATCATATTAGATTCAATTTCTACAGCATCATCTTGCATCTTAGGAAGATCTAAAGATCGTCTCTCCCTCAACAATAAAGAAAATTCAGGATCGAAAGCTCTAGCATAAGTTACTTTAGCTGAAGGTTGTGAAGGCTTTACTTCAGCTGGAATTTTGTTATATAGTTTATTAAATCTTTGTGTAAATTCCAATATTGATTCAGAAATTTTCTTTTTTAGGGCTCCAAACTCTGTGAGGTAATAGAGGTGATCTTTTCTCTCACCCCATTGTCTAATAAAGGCACTTTCCAGCTGTTCATAAGATGTTAGTGACCTAGCTGGTAAAGATCTAAACCAAGTTCTTACCTGTCCTTCAAACGTTTGAACAAGTAATCTGGAATAAACATCTTCGTGTTCTATTCCCAGAATGTCTGCRAATTGATCGAAAAAATTAATATGTTCTTGTGCGGTTAGATCACCCTCCCCTGTAAATTTAGGGAGGCTCTTCATATAGTTTTCAGGTAGATCATGAAGAGTGGCAGGAAGAACTAGAGGAGCATACCTAGCAGCCACTTTGGCAAAAATTATGGGAACTGGTATTTGATTCCCTCCACCTCCACCACCTCCTCCTCCTCCTCCAACATTTAGTCCCACCATGGTTAGGTTTGGACTTAAAGTTGGGATAGTATTCGGAGAAGATTCTTGGAAGATAGGAGATGAAACTTCGGGAAAAGAAAAGGTGTCAAAAGAAGGTGGTAACGAAAGTGATCGTTCAAAAGATTCAGAAGAATTTGATTTTGTAAAATTAGACTGATCTGTATTAAAAGTTGATAAAAGGGTTTGTTTTAAAGATTTTCTTGATTTTAAGATTTTCTCCAGATTTGAGACTGGCGAGGTCTGTCTGGTATCCAGGTTTTTTCTGGTATTTTTACGGCTATTAGCTAGTTTATTTAATCGTGGAGTCGCCAAGTGAAAGATAATTAGCCTTATAAAGTTTTCTGTTATTGTTCACCATCAACAACAGAAAGTGTCAATGTCGTTTTTTCCCAAGGAATTAATTCGTTTCTTCGTTCCCCGACAACGACGCCAAAAAATGTTGTTCCAGAGTTTGCGTTTTAAGGCTATAAAACACACCATCTAGGCATCCAAATATGATAATACTTCTAAAACAAAGAAACCAAGAAAACTAGATCAGATTCAGTTTCTCAACTGTCTCTGTCTTGCTTCCCGTTGTTCCTGGATGGTTATGTCACGTTCAATCGCTACCCACGATCGTTCTAACTCAGTTCTATTAGTTGCAGTTTCTAAGATAGTGTTAAATAGATTTAATGCAATGCTTGTTTGATCTTGTAGACCAGGTTCTACGTTGGGTTGTCTACCGTTAGGAACTGTCATGGGTGATAAGGTTTTATATGTTTGTTAAAGGGTTTTTTATAGATTGATTACTTCAGACTTTCGGAGAAGATGTTAATGAAACAACTTTAAAACCTAACACAGAAAAATAAATACGCAGTCAAGGCCATTTCCTGGTTTGTGACAATTTTGAATTTGTAAACAGTGAAACACAACATAAAGAAATATAAGGCTTTAATCTAGAAAGAATCTTATATTTCTGTTAACAATAAGGAAAGAGACATAGGATTTCTAACAAAAGAAAATATTAAGGAACAGAAGGTTACAGGTCTTAAAATCACTAAAGCAATCTCAGAGGAAAAACTGTAACACATTCAACATCCAAACCAATCTGATACCATAAACAACAATTGCCTATAATTTCAAATTGATTTATTTGCTAGAAACATACATTAAGAAGAATATTTAACATATGAAATTAGACAAGGGAAGAAACATAGTCACGAATTGCAGGATTCAGAATCTTGTTGCGAATTCAAATCTGATAAACTTTAAGACTGGTAGTATAATAATCGACCTTCTCCCAAAATTTCTGAAGCCCTGTTTTAGCTTCTTGAAATTATATTTATACATTTTTGTCCAAAATTTCTGTTGGTAACTAACCAACTTCCTAATATTTCATTTGCATAAACTATTGTCAACCGTTTATAATTTATTACAAAATACTAAAAATAGAAATATGTACAAAGTTTTAATTCTGAATCAAAGAACTTTCTTTATCTGCTTCAGGTTCTTGAACATGTTTCTCTAAAAAGTTCACTAAGGCCTTAGGAGCCTCAGGTATCTCATTTGCTTCGAATGAGAAGAAACTTCTTTGTAGTCCTGGCAACTGGTTTGCAATTGTTTTCTCTGCAGACTTAACTTTTTCCAATTTTGAACTGGAAGCTATCATTAGCTTCTCGATTTCTTCCATATTGACCATTTTGATATTTGAGATTTCAACTTTCTTCTCTTCAAATTCCTCTTTTGCCTTCGGTTGATACCTGTTAATATCAATTTCTCCTAATGAATCAGATAAGCCATCTGTCCTGATATGTGTTGACTCTTTTTCAATGAAATCAAAAATCTTTTGGCAATCTTCATTGACATTTTTTGTAATCCTTTTATAACCTTCCAAGTTTGTTTCCCAAACCTTTATCATTGCATCTCCTTTCAACTGCTCTGAAATGGACAATTTATGTGATTTTCCAATTTCTTCCTTCTGTAAAGCAGTGATTATCTTTTGGAAAGAATTTCTTACCACTTTAGCTTCCCTTTATTTTTGCATTGCCTTGTCCATAGATTTCTTAGATTCTTGATAATAATTATGGATGATTTCCAGATTTCAAAATACCTTTTGTTGTTCTTCCTTAATATTACCATATATCTCTGATGCTTTAGTCTTGAACTGATCTATTCCAATCACTTGATTGGTAATTGAAATGATTTTGTCTTGCAGAGATTTATTTTCATTGCCCAGTGCCTGCACTTGTTCTTGGGTGGTTTGAATCATATGTTTTGCTTCAGTTAAATTTTCATTTAACTTTTGAATTTCCTGGATATCTTTGAGCCTGGCTTGCTCAAGGCCTTTTGTATTCCCCAGCCGATTATTTTTTCATTTTCTTTCAACCTGTCCTGTAGCTGTGTAATTTCCTGATCTTTCTGTTCCATCATAGTGATTAAATTTCCTATAGAGTACATATTGGCCGATGCTATGGCCCCCATAGTCCCTGCTAACTCTGTAGCAAATTCACTTTCTTTTATCTTTTTTCCATCAATAATAATTTTGTGTTTTTTAACTGTTCTTTCTCCTACAGGATGTAATTCCTGTTTCAGCACAGCTCTCCGTTTTTTGCTGAAAAAATAATCTGATGAAGGTATTTCATCTCTACTAATTGGTTCTAAGTCACTCACGTACAGAAATCCTTCATGAGGATTCCCAAAAGTAGCGTGCAGTGGGGTTAATGATGTAATGGGACTCCCAAGTGCCTGTGAAGCTGTTCCCCCAACTGTTTCTAGAATATCATCAAGGTTTATTGGATTTGTCTCTGCTCCTTTCCCTTTTTCTGTTTGTGTCTCCTTGCTCTGGGAAATTTTTGTATTCTGAGGAGGAATCTCAGAATATTTCAATTTACCTTTATCAGTTGTATCATACTGAGTAATGGTTTCAAAACCTGGAGGAATGGTTTCTGGCACTTGCTCTGATGTTGACACTTCGCCCTGCAAAATCTTTGGCAAACAATGTCTTCTATTTCTTTGGAAAGATGCAAACCCCACCTGTGCATCAGGTGACAAGGTTTGCACTCTACTCTGAATTTCCTCATAAGACTTAGCATTCTTAAAAACATCATCATAAAATGAATCTTCATGTTCATATGCTTTCAATCCACATTGTGTAACATGCCGATTGATAATTTTATATGGATCATGTTTCCTGTGTTCTATATCCACTAATTTTACTTCACTCAATGATTCTGCTTCTGACTTAGAATGACCAAAGTTTAATAAAGCAAATTTCCCTAGATAAACAGGAAAATACGGCCATGACTTCTTCTGCTGAGCTTTTAGTTCTAGTCCAATACCACCATTTACCAACTGATGAGCCACTTCTCTGCAAATTAACCTATCTGGGAGTATCTTTGGGAGTGCATGTGGTGGAATAGAACATCCATAAACCCTAACATATGAGAAATTTTCTTCAATGAACCAATCAACCATTGTTTTGAGGTTTTCTATTATGGTATTGGAAATGCGAGGAGGTTCGCATCCGAAGAACATTATGTGTAGAGGAATAATGACATAATGACATACCTCATAAAAATTTCTTTGGCATTTTCTTCCCACATAGCTGAATGGTACTTATGGACAGGCTCTGTACAAGAATCATTCCAACTCCAATTCATTAATGGGAATGAAGTCCTAAAGAAAATAGCATCAATTATATAAGCTGACATATAAAAGGCCACTGGATGTCCCTTTGCCCTAGCTGTTTTGTAGTTTATAACTTCTGAGGCAATGTTATCTGATAATATTTTATGCCAATTGAAACTATGCCCTTCTGAAACTTCTTCTAAGAATGGTGTCCAGTCTGCATTGAAATGAAAAGAATCTTTTCTTCCAAAGAGTCTACATAACATCATTCCTAAATACACCATGTATTCATTTAGGGAAGCTGTGGCATAAATTCCATGTTCATTAGCTCTAAACTTGTTCTCATC
>ML873524.1:0-11441 GCA_009831015.1 Picea engelmannii | reverse complement strand
AGGTGGGGCAGTAGTTGGAACTACCTCTGGTATCCTGTAGAGATGACCCCCCAGAGTAATAATGACACTACAGGGTCGAGACTCATAGATAGCATGGCATTTCCACATATATGGCTGGCCCAAGAGAACATCACAGACATCCAATGGGGCAACATCACATAATACCTCATCCTTGAAGGGCTGGATGCCATATGACAATCAACACTGTTGGCTGACACGGAGATCTCGTCCTTGGCGAAGCCACCCAATGTTGTATGGTTGTGGGTGTGGTGTTGTCGACAATCCCAACTGTTTGACGGCCTCTGTTGAGATGATGTTCTTTTGGCTTTTGCTATCAACAATAAAATGAAGTGGGGTCCCCTTCAACCACATCTGTGAATGAAAAAGGCGCTCCCCCTCTTCAGGATATGTTGGTTCTTCTGGTTGAATTGTTGTGGTAGCGACAATAGCAGTGGGGTCTGCGTCGATGATCTTTCTTTTACCAGTATTTTTAGAATCAGATTCTGAATCAGGGTTTGGCTCCTTGTCTTTGATCTCAACCACCAATGACTATTTTGAGCAACATTCATCTGTGTTGTTCCAGGGGATTTTGTGGAAATCGCACCATTTTTCGGTGTCCTTCTTTGTCTTCCCGTGACCCTTATTTTCCTATGGCTTGGACTAGTTTTCAGGAGACTGTTTGTTAGGTTTGTCTTTGTCATACTTTGGTTGTTGTGGATTTGCAGACCCGAACTCCTGTTTGTTCTGGTGCTTAAATTTCTTCTTGATTTTAACAACATATCGATAGGCAACACCAAGTGATGAGATGTCCAAAAACTCTGTTTCAGTTTGGATGTATCTGTGTAGAGCCCCACAGTATTTCAGAACCAAATGTCGTTCAGAGTCCTTGATACCTAGCTTGGTGCGCAAGGTATGGAAGGTATTGGTGAACTCTAGAACTGCTTGGCCCCTCTCTTATCGTAGTGTGGTCCATCTCATGTACTGGTCCTCATAGTTGCCAACAGGGTAATATTGTTCCTTTACCGTGTCCACAAAAAAATCCCAAGTGGGATCGACCCCATATATTCCAGAATCCTCTGTGGAACTCTGCTCCCAGTAAGTTTCCTGCCAATGTTTGACATGGGGGAGAGCCTTAAGGAGTGCGAAGGTGATCTTTTCCTTGTCGAAAAAATTATGAATAGAAAAATGACCTTCTAGCAGATTTAACCATTTATTTAGGGCATCTGCATCTATTTGACCTTCAAATACGGGAATATCAAAATTAACATGTACCTTGAAAGGCGATGTGCCTCCAAAGTGGCTGCTTGATGAAGATGCGCCTGATGCTATCGGGAGGCGTTGAAGGATGTGGGAAAAATTCTCCATCATTTCGCCCCTATGTCGCGTGAGAGCTTGCTCAAGCAATAGACTGATAGGATCGTCTGCTCCATCGTTTTTATTTTCTTCCACCATTGAGTGTTTCTTGGGTGTGCAAGAGAGATTGTCCTCAAGAGAGACAAGCTTGAGACCCAACTTTCTATACTCAGACCTCGTCGGGGACATGCACTGAAAACGATCAAGAGCAACCTGCTCTGATACCACTGATCCAGATTATTTTTGGCACAAAATGAGAGCGGATATATAACACAGAAATATTTAGAGATATTGTAAGAGAGACAACAATATAATAGGGATATAGCGAAAATATAACAAGAGTCATAGATATACAGTAATACACGATTTATATTAATGAAATAAATGTACAGAGACTGTAAAAGTACAGAGTGAAAGACTCGCTAGAATGGTGGTAGCTTATCTCTGAGAAGAGATGTGACGACTACTTGCATCCATGAGAAGATGATTATTACAATGAGGCTCTAAGTGCCTTTTTAACATAAGTAAAATCCAAAACCCTAAACCTGAAAGATGAAAAGCCAAAAGGTTTGTGGGCCTCGATGGGGGTAGTTGATACGTCAACTTCCCAGGGGCGTAACTTTTGCATACGATCTCCGTTTGGGGCGCTCGATAGCTTGTTGGAAATATCTATCCGAGAACTACAACTTTTGGGTGAGAAACATCGATCTATGATCCATGTTGCTCCCCGTTTTCTCAAAAAAAACATCGTTTAGGGCCTCAAAATGGCCCCAGAAGTTAAAAACTGCTAAAAATAGTAAATTACCAAAATTGCCAAAAACATATTTTGGGCCAATTGGAGAAGGTGGGTGGCCACCAATATCCACCTGGATCACTTTGAGGGCTATGGAGTATTTATAACATCAAATACAAAAATGCTTGAAGATTGAACTAGTAGAGACTAAGAGGTAGGGCTTAAACTCTAAGGTGCTAACACATTAGTGCCTTAGGGTTTTAAATCTTAAGGAGAAGGATTGCTAGTGTCAAAGCACTTTTGGACTCTAACAACCTTTTGTGCCTTCTTAATACTTCAAGTAGGGGAAAATCAAGTGTCTAGGGATAAAATGCTAAAGTGCTAGCACTTTAGGGCTTTAGGATGCTAACCCTGGCAATTAAACTTCACCAATTTTGAACAAGAATAACCTTGTGAGAGGAGGAAGCACTTATGCTTCTCTCTTAGGGTTTTACCAAGCAAGATATCTAACATAAAGTAACAATATTCACCATGAGAATAACAACATAAAGATAAACTACAAAAAATCAACTTACTTTAGCCAAGAAACCAAGAGACAAAACCTTAATTGCAAAAATTCCTCTTCAAAAATCAACAACGCATCCACAACTTAATCCTCCAAGCATAGCGCATTAGTGTAGAAGAGCTAGATAGCCCAAGAGAGGGAGAAAATTTCAGACTTTCTCTCACAAAGGTGAGATATGATGATCAAAAATGAAATGAGAGGGTCGCTTATTTATATGAGGCCACCCTAAACCAATTTTCCCACATAATTTGTCAATTACAAAAAAGAAGAGGGTCAACCCCTTTAATGTGCCTCTAATAATATGCCAAAATGAAAAATACATAAAGTAAAACCCTAAAAGGGTGATGTCATGCTCAAGTGTGAGACGTCAAATCTCAAAGAAGTCTCAAAGAGTGATTCGTTGGGCCTCCAAAGGCCATGTGTCATGCCTCTAATGCACAAGAGTGTGAGACAAAGTGTCTCCTCGCCCCAAACCATCACCAAACATCTTAAGAACCATAAAATCCATCAAACCCTATCCATAATAAGATGACATCAAGGCTAGAGGATGATGTCATAGGCCTCCAAAGGCCACGTCCAAGTGCAAGAGGGTGTAATCTTATCCCTAGGTGTTGTCAAAGTGCCTCCAAAGGCAACATTCTCCATCCTCTGTGCAAAAGATATTTGGGGTGCTCTGCCCAACCTATGAGCTTCTAGCTCATATGAGTGGCATAATGACCAATACTACTCAAACCATGTCCATCTGTCCATAGTCCAAGATCTTGAGAATGTGAGAGCCATTGTCCGAGGATGTTGAGTCACTAAATGACCCACTTCTCTCCATCACATGTGCCAAAGTCCTGCAATAAAGGCACACCATCCTGGGTGCAATCCCACAACATCCCTCAAGAACCATTTCAGGGCCATTCAAAACAAAGTAGAAAATAAGACAAGGTAAACCAAAGTACATGTAAAGTAAGCTGCAACTTAATAAATAAGCCATGTAAAGTAAGATGCAACTTAAGACATAAGACATGTAAAATGATTCACCCTAGTATCCCCTTCAAGTATAACATTGACCAGGACCCCATGTGAGTTACCAAGTTTAAGTATGGGAAGGTATTCAACCAACCCTATTAGGTGTGCCACCTAAATAGGAAATAAAATAACCCGGGTAGAAGGGATAGGTTCTGAGAGTGACAAGGGAAAGTAAAAACCCATCAAGAGTAAGTGTGAATGTGATATGGTATTAAGCATACTTTATGGCTTATGGTATCCATTTATATGAGCACCTTTGTAGAGGTGGCACTTTCTTACCTGAGATGCCCTTTCCTTGGTACTTTTTGCATTATGAACCCCTTATTTTCCTTTTGATACCTAGTAATCATTTGCAAGTCCCCTTTATAAGGTTTCAAGCTTTATTCCTTTAATTTTCACTAGGCAATAATCCTTTATAATTGGTGCATTCGTTCACTCCGGATAGGGGAGATTACCATTAGAGGGGGTAGATCTCAAGCTAGCCTAAGGATTTTATGGTGGCCTTTATAATTTAGCAATATCATATACATAGAGCAATTCCATCATCCTCTGGGCCTTCAACCCCTTCTTCTCATGAGAGAATGGACCATAGCCAAAGTTTAGGATATGTGAAATGTTTCAAGATGGAAAGTGTTAAGTATGACCGAGAACCTAACGTTACCCTTGGGAGCCCCCCCCAGTATTACCACGAGTAGTGACAACACGGGACTAAGGCATAGAAGTTGACCACCAAGGTGAAACAAAGCAACTGACACAATTTCCCAAACCAATGATTTGTTATCTGACTTTAACCAAGGATCTTCGTTCACATGCTTGATAAATTAAGTACAACACTTTGCATGGTAGAAGGACTAACATACCTCATGATGACAATGGATTATCATCTCATGTACCATGGGTTGCTTGAATGTGATGATCCTTGGTTGATGCAATTGGGAGGAAAATTAGGGGGTTGTTGGGCTTCCATCTGTGGACATGTTGATAATCATCATCATGGTGTAGATCATATTCTCCATTGCGGGTCTCGAGACATGATCTCCTCTCTTTACCCCTAAGCATGGGGGGTAATAGGTACAAGTCATATAGAGTTACAAACAATGTCGTATGCACCGTACATAAGGACATGACATGTACATACGTACCTCATAGATGACGTAGGGCATGGGTATGCTTAAATCAAGTTTTACAGGGCACAAGTACGAAGGCACACACAGTCCAGGGCGCATATACGTGTTAGATAGAAGGACATGGCACACACATACACTATGTTCAAGCAACATGGGTACATATAGAGCCATAGAATTGACAACATAGGTGGTGGGAAACAGATCAGGCTGTCAGGTTTTGCTATAGATTTATGTTTCTATTCTTAGTGGGTTGTCTCCCAGTTTGGGAGCCCTTGTAAGTTTGGAGCCATTATTTAATGAAAATCTTGGTGAGTTGTTGGTAAATTATGGGTGGATGGCGTTGATGACAGATAAATTCCTACCCAACCCCGTGATTTATTCATGAATATTTCCTCCTAGAATATAAAATGCTTGAATGGAAAAAGCAAGCACATGCTTCTTCAAAACAAAATCCTTAAAGAACAACCCACAGTTGTAATGCTTCAAGAAACTAAATTTTACAATGATCTGATTTCAACAATTTCCTCTAGGATTTGGAAGGGCTCCCAAGTGTTTGTATTAGATTCTCAAGGTGTGGAAGGGGGATTAAAATTTCTTTGGAACCTTGCCAAATTTTCAATTACAGATTTCTTTTCAACGCAAAGATCCATATCAGCTCAATTTTAACTAGTCAGCTAAGTAGAATCAGGATTCATAACCAATGTTTATGGCCCATAAACAATCTCAGACAAGCTCCTTTTTTTGAACTCATTCCAAGGGCTCAAAACCATAATTGGGGACAGTCGTTGGTTAGTGTGGGGAGACTTCAATATCATAACCTCTCTAGCAGAAAATCTAGGAGGGGTACGAAGACTGGACAAGACTCTCAACGTTTCAAACACATTGTGAGGCAATTAAAATAGATAGACTTAGAATTTATAATCGGGTGCACACATGGAACAATTGAAGGGGAAACAACAATCGAGTAGCATATATATTAGCTATATTTCTAGCTTTATAATCCTTTATTTTGATTGGTCTTCACTTGGAAGCTTCCATTCTACCTAACATAGGATCATAGCACTGACCCATCAAATTGGAGCTTAGCTTGAGAGGCAGCACAAATAACATTCCCTTCTGGTTCAAATGTTTCTATTTATATCACCCATCCTTCTAGGATAACATTAAACAATGGTAGAATGAGGTAGATGTTGGGACTGAATCCCTGATGTATCGATTCCAACAACGACTTAAATTCATCAAACTTCGGCTAAAAAAAATGGAACAAGGAGGAATTTGGGAATATCTTTAAGGCTAAGATAGAAATAGAAAGTCATTTGGAGAAAATCAAACAATCCATGCTACTGGAAGGTTGAATAGAGTAGCTAATCACAATAGAAGCCTCACTTTAGGTACAATTAGAGGATTGAGCTAGGAAAGACAAATTTCTTTGGAAAAAGAAATCAAGAATTTAGTGGCTCAAAGAAGGAGAAAAAAATACCAAATCCTTTCACATATCCATGATCCAATGTCGTCATCACAATAAAATTGATTCCATAGAAGATAGCCAAGGAAATCAACTCGAAGATCATGCTAAAATTGAAAGGGAGCTAGTCCACTACTATAAAATCCTCATCTCAGAGCCACAACCAGACGGATGAGAGGCCATCTAAACAATACCGAGACACATTCCCAAACTTTTGTCATGGGATTAGAATGATACCCTTCTCAGATCCATTTCTCTTGCGGAAGTAGAGCATGCGGTCATGGAAATGCCCAAAGGCAAATATCCAAGACCAGACGACTTCACCATTGACTTCTTCCAGGCCTGTTGGATGATAATTAAGTAGGATGTTTGGGCTCTTATGAAAGAATCACACAGATTATCCAATGTATTACCAACTCTTGATGCCACCTTCTTGGCTTTGATACCAAAAGAAGACAAGGTGGAAGACCCCAATAAGTTTAGACTGATTTCCCTTTGTACTGTGGTTTACAAAATCATCACAAAAGTTATAGAAAACCATCTTAAGCCTATCCTTCCCAACTCAATTTCACCTGATCAATCTAGATATGTGGAAGGCCATCAATTTCTCTATGACATAATTATGGTTCATGAAATTATTCACTCACTAAATACCACCAAATCACTTGGCATGCTCGTCAAATTGGATATGTCTAAAGCCTTTGACAAGATCTGTTGGTAATACATCCATAACATCCTCCTAGCCTTTGGTTTTTTGACAACTTTTATCAAATGAATTATGTCACTCACCTCTTCATATTTCTTATCTATTATGGTAAATGGCTCCCCTTTTGTAATCTTCTCCCCCTCTCGGGGCATTTGGAAAGGGGATCCCTTATCCCTATTCCTTTTTATCTTAATGTCTTAGGGTTTGGGAAGGGAAATTAAAGTAACAATGAAAAACAATAGAATCTAAGGCTTAATATTCTTTGGGGATAACCTTGTTGTCTCTCATCAAGAATTTGTTGATGATACGATGCTCATGAAATTACCAACAATTCACGAAGCACAATCCATCAAGCAAGTACTAGCAGACTTTATGGACACTTTGAACACCTCCATCAATCTGGGTAAGTCTCAATTTTTTTTCTTAAACGCTTCTCCCACTATTCAAATCAACATTGCCATGATCCTTGGATTCCAATGGAGTTCCCTTCCATCCAAATATTTGGGTGCGCCGCTTGTGGATAATGCTTTCCACAATTCATCTTGGGAGAACCTTTTATCAAGGATGGAAAACAAACTAGCCAATCAAACTTTTCACTCTCTTAATTTTCTAGGTCACCTTGTCTTACTCAAATTAGTTCTACATGCCATGCCCCTTTATCTGTTTTCAGCCCTAGTTGCCCCTAAATTCATCTTAAAATCAGTTTGCAATCTTCAAAGATCCTTTCTTTGGGGGGGGGTGCAAAAAAGGAATGAAAATGGACCCTTGTATCATGGGATAAACTCTGCCTACCCAAGTTGGTTGGAGGCTTAGGGATAATAGACCTTGAGATCCTAAGTTCAACTCTAGGAGATAAAACATGGTGGTGTTGGCTTCATAGAAAGGAAGACTTATGGGGAAAAGTAATGCGAAGGAAGTATTGTCCAAACATAAACAACCAAGACTTAATCCGCTTGGAGGGAAACATTGTAGGTTCTCTAATTTGGAATATAGCCTGGAACAACAAATAAATAATCCAAAAACACTACTTTTGGGAAGTTTGGAATGGATGCAACACCTTGTTCTGGGATGATTCTTGGAAGTAGTTACCAACATGGCGAGCTTAAGTAGACTTACACCTATTACAATAAAACATGATAAGTCATGAAAAGAAATGGCTGGAACATTATTGGCCCCCCTTGAATACTGGTAGCCAATGGAGATCATGGATACCCAAAGATCAATGGCTTTGCCTGCCACCTAATCTCGATTGGGACAAATTTTGGAGGGGATTATCAGATCGGAAAATAAAGGTTCAGGAAGGGCAGGATGAGATTTGTTGGGGCTACAAACCTGGTGGATGCTTTAATATGAAAGAAGCCTATTTCCTAATGACAAGTCAGTTGGAGCAACCTCGACAAGGTATATGGGTAAAAATATGGAAACAAAATTTATGGAAAAAAATCTTGCTTTACCTCTAGTTGTTAGCAAGAGGTAAAATCTTAACTTGGGATAACTTATCCAGTGAGGGTTCCAAGGGCATGATTTCTATCCATTATGCTGCAATGAAGGGGAATCAATTGAACACTTCCCCAATTACTACCCATTTCCAACCACTATATGGGATCAAGGCATCCACCACCTTCAGGACATCAGGTCGTAAGAGGACGAGTTTAATTGAGACAATTGAAAATTGGAGGTCCCCAGTCTTTTCTAAACCAATATTGAACAGAGCATGACAACTCTTCCTAGGTTTTCTTTTATGGGAAGTATGGAAGGAAATAAATTGCCACATTTTCATAAATGAACACATGGATGTAGGAAAGCTTTGGGAAAGGATCAAGGAACGCTTATGAGAAACAATTCTGACCTCCTAATGGACTAAACATGATTGGCAATGTACAAAACATGAAGTAGTCATACTTAAAATCCTAGACCTAAGCCATGACAACACTCTTCAATTACTATGAAGGAAAGATCCTCAGGCCTCTCCTCTAGACAAATGGTAGCCCTCGCCAGTGGGCTTCATCAAACTAAACTTTGATGGTGCCTCTTAGGGAAACTCAGGGCTAGTAGGTATTGGAGGTATTCTTTGAAAGGATCAGGGTGAAATTGTTTGGATTTATGCAAACAACATGGGCATAGACAGTAACAATGCTGCAAAATTTCAATTCTTGGAGATGGGCCTTCTCATAGCAATAAGAGAAGGCTATAACAAACTAGTGGCAGAAGGGGATTCTCAGGTTTTTATTCGTATGATTAAATGAATGCAATAGGGCTTTGCAATTATCAAAATCTCCATCAGTTGGCACCTAGAATGTATTCAATCCCATCTTCCCTAGATCGAGGTCATCATCCCTTCCCATGTCAGGAGATCAACAAACAAAGTTGTTGATCAACTCTCTAATGAGGGAATCACTCAAAGACAACAATTGTTGGACAAGTGTCGAGATCCTTTAAATGAAGGAGCCCTCAACAAGGACTTCTTGGAGCTCACAAAAATTAATTATACTGCCCTGGATGAGGTTATAGGGAGGTAAACAATGCGTTTGGAAGCCATACAAGACCCTTATGAGCCTTTCTTGAATGTTTTATTTAATATATATATATATATTTTCTATAGAGGCAGTAAGGCTCTGCCCTATCTTCAGTCAAAGAGTCAAGGCATAGGACAATGATCTCTCAATTTCAGATATTTTGAGTGAATTTCATGGTTTTTCTCTATATGTACTTCATGGTCTTACTCCCCATATCAAATAATTTATATTAATCAATTACTCTTCTGTCGTTGGTCTGGTTTCCCTAGTGGCATGCCAACAACATAAACTATGTAATTTTTTTCTCTGTTAATATGAAATTCTTCACCTAGCTTAAAAAAAAAAACATTGAACGACATAGGGGTGGGCTTTGATCCACTTATGTGTGTGTGGGTCTCTTTTATTTAGGATGCGGGGGTGGTATTTGATCCACTTATGTGTGTGTGGGTCTCTATTATTGAGGATATGCGGGTAGGATTTGATCCACTTTTCTTTTTATTAGATTTTATAGCTCAGGAGGTACTCCTCATGTTTTGTCTTGTATGTGGAAGTGACCTTGCATTTGCACTACTAGGCACTTGACTTTGTAATAGGTGTTTTATAAAGTTGTAATAAAGTGACTCTTTTATTAAAGTGACATTTTGTAAAGTGACCTAATATTTTATTAAAAGACTTTATGTCATAAAGTGGAAAATAACTTTAGTAAATGTAAGTGATTTATTTTGGAGGGAATGAATCATGTCCGTTGATCTTGTAAAGGACATATTATATCATGGCCATTGGATTTAGGGATGGGGAAGGTGAAAAGTCAGTTTTAGTTATAAGAGTAAGCCTAGGGTAGTGTGCAAGACAAGTCAAGAGAGATTTGATAGAGAGTTGGAAAGAAAGTGTATGCAATAGATTTGGCACGGATTCCAAGAGAATTTGGGCACAAATCCCAAGAAAAATTTATGTGAGAAGTTTTTAAAGGTTGCAGCTGTGTGGGAGGCCATATTGTATGGATCTCTACAAACCGTACAACAAGAAAAGAGGGAACAAAAATTTAGGCTGTTAGTGACATGTTTTTTGAGGTTTTTCTTGCAGCAGAAAGGTCGTACAGATGTGACCGTACATCATCAAGTTGGCACATAATTCAAGGTGTTGTTTCTTAGCTGGGCTGTACAAGATGTACGGACTGTGGCACAATTTTTTAGGCATATTTTTTGGGATTGTTGTGGGTTTCTTCAAGTGTGTTTATATTGCTTCCAAATGCATTCCTCCCACAACTTTTGTACTTCATGAAGCTAATAATAAATCTCTCTCAGTGGGTTTCCCCATTCTGGGGTTTTCCCTGGTTGGTTTCCAAAGTTATGGGTGTGCACATGTGTTTTGTGACTGTTGTTCATTGTTATTTTCCACTACTATATGCTTAGTAATGTGTATTTTTGCTTATGATATAGCTAAATGTGGGTTATTACATATCAGAGTTCATTTAAGATAGAAATTTGTGTTTACTAAGTGTTTGACAAAAGTCCTACGTGAGTTAGTGTGCTTTTATTTCTGATTTTCTACATGGTATCAGAGTAAATTCTCTGAGTTACAATGAATAATACTATTTTTGGTAGGGATTTGAAGGGGGAAACTTGGTTGTTTGTTTTCTATTGAATAGTTGAGAGGAAAATGGTTGCTTTCATCAAATATGAGGACCGGTTGGAAGGGATTTCCAACTACTTGCAATGGAAAGTCAAAATGTCACCTATTCTCAGGGAGAACAAACTTTGGATCTTTGTCATCTCTATAGTAGTTGTTCCCACAACAAATCATATTTATTTGGATGTACATGAGGGAAAGGAAGCCAAATCTCAGAGGCTTATTCTGGATGGAGTGAAAGACTCACTTATCCCACACATAATTGAGAAGAAGACAACTTATGAGATGTGGGAGACACTGAAAAACTTGTATGAGACAAAGAATGAGAAC
>ML873522.1:0-10738 GCA_009831015.1 Picea engelmannii | reverse complement strand
CCTACAATCTGCATACATAAGCAACATTAAAAATCTTAACTTGTGTGTATTTGGAGGGGTTACATATCATTTGCATTTGCATATTTAGGACAAGTAGGACTAATACATATTGAATTGAAGTCAAATAGACAGTCCCAACTTCTTATATGTAATGAACTGAGAAGGATACTATTGGATTATTGGATTGACACATATGAAATGTTTTGTGGCTTTGAAAAATTGATGTCTTGAAATTAGTTTGATCAAAGTCATAGATACTTCAAAGAAAATTAACATAATCAATTTGATCTTTTAGCATAAATGATCCAATCTTATCATCATAAGTCGAATTTGACAACCTGGAGAATTATTTGGTAGCTTGCTGGTGAAAATCACAGATTTCGAAATCTGTCTTTGATGGATGGGCGATTTTTGTCAAGAATAAACATGCCATTTGGCTTCATTCCCTTACCATATGCCTTCAAAACTTGATGAAGAGGATGATCTAGCTTTTGATAATTATTATATTTAATTTGAGATCATTCCCACAGATTCTGGAAACGAAAAAACGCGATCTAGGCAGAAAGAAGACCAATCTGGACTCTTCAGAGCTTTTAGCGTCTTACTAGTAGTGTATTTTTCCTTTTAGCCGCCGAAAGTCAGAGATTTTTTACGGCTTACTAGTCGTCTATTTTTCCTTTTAGCCGTCGAAAGACAAATCTTTTCGGCGGCTCATTAAACTGTAAATTTCACATTTAGCCGCCGAAAGCTAAAATTAACCCTTGGCCTATTTTTAGAGGTGAAATCCTCATTTAATTGAATTTATGTGAATTTGAGCCTTTCTCAAAACCTCTAAAACTTTAATATTTAAAAATAACTCTTCTACCTAATGATCCTCTTATCATGTGATTTGGGAAATATTAGCAAGTGATTTTTTATCGCTAATAGAACCCCAACATTATTCCTATGTGAATGGAATATTTTTTTTTTTTAAAACCCCACCATTAATCGCTCTAGTGACAAACAGGTTCGTCGCTTGTAAAGCCATTTGGTCGCTTGACTAAGTTTTCTAGGGTTGTGTTGGTCTCTCTTGCGACGAATATTAGTCATTAGACCGACTAACATTAGTCGCTAGACCGACTAATTATGGTCGCTAGAGTGACCAAGGTTATGTTTTCCTTAGAGATGGTAGCAAGGCTTGCAACTAAAGTGGGTCGTTAGATAGACTAACATTAGTCGCTAGACCGACTAATTATGGTCGCTAGAGTGACCGAGGTTATGTTTTCCTTAGAGATTCTAGCAAGGCTTGCGACTAAAGTGGGTCTCTAGACCGACTAATATTGGTGGATGGACCGACGAATGGTAAGTTTTCCCTATTGTGTATAGGCTTCTTTTCCTGATCGCTAGACCGACGAAGATCCATGTGTAGTCTCTAGACCGACGAATCTATTCCGACGAAAAAACAAAATCATCTTGGTCGCAACAACGACCCTATTTCGACGAAACTGCGTCGCAAAAACGTTCAAATTTAATAGTGCATGTATTCCCTCCTACAACTCATTCAAGATATGAATAATAGGATGATAGCCTACGAACGAAAAATAAATTGCTCTTACCCTGCCCCTGGGTCATCTTTTTCTTCCTTATCACCTTTTAGGAATACTAATGAAAACACCTTTCATCCAAAGGTCATAATGGCTTGCAGTTGGTGTAACTTCTGTGAAGGAAATCATGAACAAAGTACTTGTGAAGTTAAGAGAAATGCTAGAGAAAAGATCTTCAACAAAAGGACCGATACCACGATCATTGTTTTAGATTGGTTTGAACTAGAAGATGTTATGGTAATCAATACCAGAAATAAATCTTACACTACCAAAGGAAAATATGACCTTCCCCATACTTCTTCCACCCCAATCTCATCTTCTCAAAGTGTTGATACACAAGCTGTCAGAACTTTGGATAATCAAGGAGTGTCTTCTCCTCTTCCCTCTTCTAAGTATAATATCCTTAATCAATTAGCTAATGTCAAAGTTGATGCTACCCTTTTGGACATGGTTTTTGTCCCAGAACAAAATAAGCATCTTAAAAACTTTATGGAAGGTAAGATTTCTACCATAGTCAATCTATTTGAAGAGTCAAAGGAAGATGAATCAACTATAAATAAGATAGGTGTAAATAATTTTAGGAACACTGTAAAAAACCCCCCTTTCTATATCTCAATAAAAATCATGGATAAAATAGCTCATTGTTGCCTAATTGATGGTGGGTTCGGTCCAAGTGTAATGTCTAAAATTATCATGGAAGAGCTTGGGTTATCATGCACTAACAAAAATTCTAGAAGCATTCTCTCTTATAACAGTTTGCAACAATCAACTATATGCGAAATCAAGGATGTAACCTTAGTTTTGTGCACACATCCCGAGATAAGAAAAACCCTCAACATCCAAGTAATCGATATGATGGTGAGTAAATATTCAATTATTTTAGGAAGAGATTGGAAAGCCTTAACTGGTGGATACCTTTCACTTGATGGAACACATTTGTCCATCCCTTGGAACGAAAAGAATATTATAGTCCTCAGGGAAGGAATAATTTCACCATATATAGAGAGCATTCCTTAACCTAATGTAAACTATCTCGAAGAAGATTTGGGAGTGTACTCTATCTTTGCTGATGAGGGTGACAATATGCTTGAAACAATTGATTTAGATGATGGCATGTGGTACATGCATTTCACTGGCTCATGTTCAAACGAAGGTAATGGAGCTGGAATCATTCTATATTCTCCTATAGACAAAATACACATTTTTTCTTATAGGTTGGAATTTTCTTGCACAAACAATGTCACCGAGTTTGACGCCTTATTGTTAGGCATCGAAAATGCATATAACCTTGGTTGTGGCCACCTTATAGTTTTTGGTGATTATGAATTTGTTGTGAATCTTGTACGTAAGATTTATTCACCAAGCAATAAGTTACTTAAATGTTATACTCAAGCTATTTGGATTCTGATTTTAAATCTATTATCATTTAACATCACTCATGTTAAGAGGGAACTAAATTCAATGGTTGATAGGTTAGTTGTTTTTGCAACATCCCCTACCCGACAAATTTTACCTCAAAGACTTGATTGTACGTTTCAATCTCTATATCGTCCTCACATCCCTGATAACGTAGAATCATGGTAGGTTTTCCCATATGACGAAGGCATTTGCTCTTTCATACAAAATGAACCGTTTAAGCCCAAAGAAATCATCTCTATTGAAGATGACAAATTTCCTAAAGGCTTGACTCCTCTCAAAAGTTCATTTTCTTCAAGTGATGTAGGCAACAAAGAAACACATAAGGAAGAGGAGTCGAAAAGGAAAGTTGGTGATACCATTTCCTTGAATATTGGGACATCCAAATATCCAAAGATCACTCAATTAGGTGCCCAATGTTCTGATGAAGAAAAGGCGAAATTCACAGAATTACTCCATGAATTTCAAGACGTTTTTGCCTGGTCATATGAGGATCTTCGTGGTTTTGATCCTTCTCTCATATAACATTCCATTCCTATCAAGGAAGGGTTAAAACTAGTTAGGCAAAGACAAATACCTATTAACCCTGCACTTGAAGCCACTATTAGGAAAGAATTAGAAAAATTGTTGAAAGCTAATATAATCTTTCCAGTTAAGTATTCCAACTGGGTTTCAAATCTGGTCCATGTTCAAAAAACTACTGGCCATATCAAATTATGTGTTGATTTCTACGCATTGAATAGAGAAAGTGTCAAAGTCCATTTTCCACTTCCTAATATGGAAATGATTTTACAATAGGTTGCAGGGTCTCAAATGATGTCCTTACTTGACGATTTTTCTGGATATAATCAAATCAAGGTAAAAAGCACTGATAGGTATAAAACCATATTTACCATACGTTGGGGCACATTTTCTTATGAACGCATGCCTTTTGGCTTGTCTAATGTAGGTGCCACTTTTCAAAGAGTTATGCAGATAGATTTTGACGATCTAATCGGTAAGATTATCCAAGTTTATCTTGATGATTTGACTGTTTATCCTAAAAACTGGTTGGATAATTTTGGTCATCTTAGAAAAGTTCTCATACACTGCAGAAAATTTGGCATTTCTTTAAATCCTTCCAAATCTATTTTCGGTGTCACAAAGGGAAATCTCCTCAGTCATATTTTTTTTGATTCAGGGATAAGCATAGATCCTGAGAGGATTACTTCCATTCTAAACCTCCCTACCCCCACCTCAACACCTCAAAGAAAGAAGTTCAAGCTTTCATGGGCATTATTAACTTTGTCTGTAGATTTTTTCATGATTTTGCTGTCATGGTCAAACCAATCCATAATCTTCCAAAGCAGGATCGTTCTTTTTCTTGGACAAATGATGTCGATAATGCTTTCCTTAGGATTAAGAAAGCAATCAGTTCCACACCGGTTCTAGCAAAACCGGATTTTGAGAAATACTTTATCATATATACCAATGCCATCGAGGAAGCAATTTCTGCTATCCTATTACAAGGTGATGACCAAAACAATGAAAAACCTATAGCTTACATGAGTCAAAATCTATCAGACAATGAGATCAAATATTCTTATATTGAGAAACATGTTTTTTCTCTTGTCAAGGCTATAGAAAAATTTCTCCATTTTATTTTGGGAAAACATATGTAATGAAAAGTCCCTTTACCTGCTATCAAGTTTCTACTTTCACAAACTTATCTTTCAAGAAAACTTGCACATTGGCTTGCCAAAATTCAGAAGCATGATTCGACGATCATGACTTCAAAGACAATCAAGGGGTGAGACCTAGGCCTTCACTTAACTTAGCACCCTGAACCAAGTGAAGAACTTGACGACCAAGATAATCCTCTTTCAATGTTATTTTATATTGAAAATCAGAATCTCTCTCTATCTAAGCATCCTTGGTATAAAAATATGGTGTATTATTTGCAGTATCAAAGGTGTGTAGATGGGTTGGATCCTCACTAGAGAAGGAGACTCTGCCTTGAAGCTTCCAAGTATATCATTTTAGGAGACTTTTTGTTTCGGAGGTTTGTTGATGGTTTGTTACTTCGATGTGTAAATGATGAAGAAGCACATAAGTTATTACTCGAAATCCATGGATCATCAACTTCTGTCATTCACATTTGTGGCCATTTTTATGCTAAGGCTACTTCTTTTAAGATCATAAGAAATGGTTATTACCGGCCTTCAATATTTCACGACTCATATAAATTCGCAAGTTTCTATGATAAGTGCCAAAAAATTGTTGGGAAAGAACGTCTTTTTTCCATACCTTTAAAACCTGTCCTCCCAGACTTCCCTTTTTCTAAATGGGGTCTAGAATTTATTGGTCCTATCAACCCTCCATCTTTTTCAAGGCATATATTTATTTTGACAGCCACTGATTACTTTTACTAAGTGGACTGAGGTTGTTCCTCATAGACACGCACAGGATGAGAAGGTATTTTCTTTCCTAGAATCCAATATTTTTTCCAAATTCGACATCCCATTAGAGATCATTACGAACAATGTCCCAACCTTCATTTCTACAAAATTGACCCAATTTATGGCTAAGTTAGGTGTAAAACATTTCACTTCATCTGTTTATTACCCTCAGGGAAATGGGCAAGCAGAGTCCACTAACAAGAATCTGGTTAGGATCATAAAGAGAATCATAGAAGACAAACCTCACCAGTGGCACACACTTCTCACGTATGTTCTCTGGGCAGATCGTACAACTACCAAAGCAAGTACAGGCTTTACTCCCTTTTAGCTCGTATATGGCCAAGAGGCTATTCTGCCTACTAAGCTAGAGCTTTCCTCCTTACGGCTGATTTTACAGACTGAAGAATTAAATTATTCTAATGTTCCCCAAAGGATAAATGCATTGTTAGCCTTGGAAGAACAAATAATTTTTTCCTTGGAGAACCTAAAAAGAAGGAAGCAAACAGTGAAAATGTATTTTAACAAATGAGCAAAGGCTTCTAAATTCAAGATTGACGACAAAGTCCTACTATGGGACTCAGCCCATGCTGAAAGAGGGAGACATTCTAAATTCCAAAAAATATGGCTAGGCCTTTTTCAAAATAGTTTTTATCCTGGGCACAAACTCATACATTCTAAAGGATTTGGAGGAACAATTATTCTCTTACAGTACTAATGGTTCCCAATTGAAACATTATGTGGAACCAACTTGATCATTAACGCTTTGTGTAAACATGACTATTGTATATAGTCTTTTGTCTTACTGTTTTTTTTTTTTACTTTGGTTTGTTGAGTTTTTAATTTCTGTTGTTGTTTCTCGAAATAATCAGGAATAAATTATGGATTATTTTTTCCATAACAATGTCATTCTGTAAGTATTATTGATCGATGAAAATAAAATACACATAGTTGTCACAATGTCCTCCTTTTGAGACACCGCTGAAATAGATTTTTTATTTCAAAGTTGTTGTAGTATAGTTGCTTTGTCTTCTTCCTTGTTTTTGTTGCCCCTTTATTCCCTCCATCTTGAGATTCAAGAGCATATCATAAGTATTATCCTTGAAAGTCTAAAAATCATTATCAATTATGAGTATTTGTGCATACAAGACCAACTCCTCCCATACATCTCACTTTCCATAAGTTATTCCCTGAAATCTTGTCTCATTATTTCCCTTAAACCATATTTTTTCACCCTGTTGCACAACTATTATTTTCAACATTTTTTGATCACCTACTTCTATTGGTCTACAAAACCAAACATTTTGAGTTCTAAATCTGTTGAGAACACATTTCCCTGTGGAGTCGCCAGTTTGTTGACGCCTAAAAGCACAACATGGAATCCCTTCCCACAAATGGGTTGCAATGCCTTATTACTTATATATATTTAATAATATACTAAATAGGTGGGACCCCTTTAGGTGAATAATGATGAAAGACACTTCTTTGATTTTCGCTCATGACCACCTTGCAAAAATGATTCTACAATTTGAGAATAAACCCAGAAACTCCGGTCGCTTTCCATGTTAAATGGATGAAGGATGAATGTGTTGGCAATTTAATTTAAAGAAAAGAAAGGGGGAAACTGTTTGTTTTAATAAGCATCTTGTTTTATTCTTGCTACACATATATTTTTACATGTCATTCAAACTTCAAGCATGAGMCACATGTAGTTATGGTGTATTKCACTTATGGTATACTTGTTATTATTGTGGACAATTGATAAGTTTTATGAAATGGTAATCCTTCACTAGCAAGGAATGTGGGACATGACATGTTTTGGGTGCTAAGTGTTTAATATACATATAAGACTTATGAGATTAATGTGGGGAGGCCAATTCAATTTTGTATTGAAAATTTATGTGGCAAACATAGTGGACTATGTGTTGGAAGTTTGGGTGTGCTCGTACTTGGCTGTGGTTGATGGAAATTAATGTGGGAAACGGCATGCAATTGCTACGTGTCGCTCTTACCCTACCTCGAGGTTGCCACCTTCACTTTTTTTGCGTTTGTGTTGGTTTCTTTGGCTGGTGTTGCCTCTGTTTTTCTTGTCCTTGGGAAGAATAGTGGCACTCGTTGGTTTTCTGGCATTCTCCTTAAAGGTATGTTAGCTCTTACCTCTCCATTCATGAACTGTAGCTCCGCTCCGAATAAAATCATGATGTTGGCTCTTAAATTTGCTTACAGACTGTGTTTGCTTT
Organism: Picea engelmannii; assembly: GCA_009831015.1. Classification (NCBI taxonomy): domain Eukaryota; kingdom Viridiplantae; phylum Streptophyta; class Pinopsida; order Pinales; family Pinaceae; genus Picea; species Picea engelmannii. The sequence continues at coordinate 3,064 of ML873522.1, read as the reverse complement.
CCAAAGTTTATAAAGGATGTATGTGGGTATTATGGCTGTGCAAATTACATTTAAATGAAGGTTTCTTCCTGTTGGCATTTAAACGTTTCAAGCTGAGAATAATGTTCTACATTTCATTCTGTTTGGAATATGTGATTGTGTTGCGCCTAGAATGAATGTTTTTTATTTTGCTACGACTGTTAGAAAATAATTATGGCAAGTATTTTTGGTTTCGCTCATCTCTGGTGATTAAAATTCAAAGGATTTTTCTGTGAAATAAAAGAACAGTTGGGTTTTTTTCATAATGACGTACCCTTTACCCAGTATTTGGAATACTTGCATCTATTTAGAATTATCTTTCCACTATTTGTGAATATATGTGAGACATACGTATTTACCTTGGGGCCACCATGAGAGGTATGTGGAAAGTATGTTGTGGAAATAAATGGTTAAATCGTTTTGTGAACCCCTTATTAATGTTTTTCCCTTATGTTTTCCTAGACCTTAGTATTTTATCTGATATATGGTGGTTAGTAGATTCGAACTCTAGTCTTGATTTATGTTATATTGTTGATTCAACAGTGGGAAAGATTGGTTATATGCATGAAGTCTTGGATTGTTTGGGGTTTTGATCGATTTTGAATTTATATGATTTTAAAATCAAACGATGAGAACCAGTTTCGCATGGGGTTTCGAACCCAGTTTTTTTATGCAACACGTATTGGGGTTGTGATATAAGTATTGTATATTGAAGGGTCGATGACTTTATGTCTGTGTTCTTAGCCTCCCATGATGGCTTGATGTAGTTTGGTTTTAATTGTTTTGAATGACTCTGTTAACAGTCTCTTATAAAACGCTCTGCTAATGGGAAAGGAAAAAAGGGAAATGTAAATGGTAAAGTTTGACAGTTCTGATATTTTCATTGTGTTTTATATTGAACACTATAAAAATTATTGTGTCTTGGATTTGAATTATTAACAGAGAAAAGTTTTGGCAAATGACGGCGATGTCGATTTTCAATAAATATTATTGCATATGATAGAACAATAATCATCTCATTCTCGTTCATTATCTCACTTTCCGCTCATTATACATTCACCGCCTTCCCAAATGCATTTAAAACATCCCTTGTTTTATTACTATGAATTTCATTTATAAAAAGAAAAAGAAAGGATTAAAAGGAAAGGAAAGGGACTAGATGATGACTGGTGTTGGAAGTTTGGATATGGATACATTCTTTGTTTTTGTAAAGAAGTTACCTCTGCATTTTCTTGAACAATATTCGTTGGTTGCTTCCCGTCCATGCTACCATTTTTCATTCATTACAAATCCCCTCACCTTCCCAATAGCCCTATCACTCCCTATTCAAATGGAAATTGATTGTTGAGTTTAAAAGTATTGATGGATGGATTGCATGTGCTTATGTCGTGAATGATAGAGCCAACCTTTTGATTTTATTTAGGTAGAGTATTGATGCATGGACTGTTAAGAGTTTTTCATAACATGATTGGGATATTTCTCCAGGATGAGTTTCTTTAGCAGAGGCAATAAAGGAAAGGGTGTTAATAGAGGTGCTAATAGAGGCATAGAAAATGGCTGGAAAAGATGCCATAGAAGGCCATGATTTTTTATACATTTTGGCGTTGATCCGCAAGAACTAAATCAAATTTTCCAAGCTTGGTTTTTTAATATAGTTGGCCAAGGAATTATACAACCCATACCTGATAGGCCTCCTTTCCAGCCACGTCAAAATTTCTCTGGTATTCATGTTCCCCCTCATGTGTCTATGCAGCCATAACCACCTGCCAATGATGGTTGGCAAGAAATTTCTCATCATCCTGTAGCTCGTCACCATGGTTGGCCTACTGTGTTGTTTCCATTACCCCCTCCTCCACCGCCAATAAATCCAAATGCCTAAGATGATCATGTTGTCTCGCCAATACAATCCTCTCATGTAAGCAAAAGGCTAAAAACTTATGTTCCCAAGCCAGAGATATATAAGGGAAAAGGAATGGCCACTCCCTCAAATCCATCCAAAGATTCTTATGAATCTGAGTCCTCTCATATCCATCTCAAAGATGATTGTTCCCAAGTCATCAGTACATTCCGCCCACAAGGTTCCCATCAATTGAAGGCTATTGCACATGATAAATCATAAATGGGATCAAAAGAGGGCAGCAGTGAAAAGAGGAAAAATGTCTCTCACAACAAATATGGTTTTTAAGCTTATTAATGCTATTTTCCTTTGAAGGCAGTCTTTTTATTTTGACAATATTTTGGATAGAAAATACATATTTAGACAGAATTTTGGACAACATGGATATAATGCTATTTTTGGATATAGTCATGTTCTATTTTGTTGATATTAAAATATTTGATTATTAATACGAGGATGGGAGTTACAAGGAGGATGCTTGAATCAAATGTTTGGGGTATTATACTTCATGTTTTGATGATTATTAAAAGAAATTGAAAATGGGAGTCACAAGGGGTCCCACCTATTTAGTTATTATTTAAATGGACCCTTATCTATATATTTATCATTATTTATTTGTCTCAACTAATTAGTTAAGTTAATTAAGCTTAACAAAAGAAAGGTAGTTGAACTACCATAACTTATTAAGGATAAAATTTCAATCAAATGAAGAGACAAAAGGGGTAGGAGAGAATAGAAGGAGAACTTATGCTATAAGGTTTGCTCTATACGTGTGAGATACTTCCATTCTTCATTCATTCTGAGTTTACTAGAAGGATTAATCATTTTGATGACAACAAGGTCTTATTGAAGGTAGCAGGATTCAAAACCGAGTCATATATTTCAGCAACTTGTCTTTTAAGGTGTATGATTTATCTTTGGCAATCTGTGTGTTCTTGTTTGTTTATGAATTAAATTTCATGACTGATAAAGAATATTTTGCAGAGTCAAGTGACAACATTTTGTGGTAAGCTAATCCAGATCTTTAGCTCAGTTTTCTTTTGTCGTCATAGTCTTTTTGTATGGTTCCCATAGGAGGATTCTAAATATGACTTTGGTCCCTACCCTCGCAGGGGTTTGTAAAGAGAATTCAACTTTGTATCTCAGAAT
>WSFP011456532.1:0-19266 GCA_009831015.1 Picea engelmannii | reverse complement strand
TTACTCAAGCTATACAATATAACTGTGAGAGTTATACTATATTGCATTTCATCCCAACAACATTCAAGTCAATAAAGCCATGCATCCAGAATTAAAGAGATACATTATATCAGTCATCTAACAAATAACATTCAATCAGAGAAGGAGTAGATGGACATATCTAAGCAATTATCGTACAACAAATGGAACAACCAAGTTCCTCCAAATCTTATAATGGAACAACCAAATCTACTTTCTCCACTCACCCCCTAGCCTAACCATGAATCGATGAGGGGGAACTCCAAAACTCCTCTTCATCTATAGTCCCTCTATTTCATAAAACTTATCCTTGACTCGCAATTAGAAAAAAGTGTTCATAACACCAAGAGATAATTCTTTTCCCCAACATACTAGGAAATGTCTTGCCTCCTCCCATATGCTATATATATCCAAAAGCAATTGTGCCTAGGTATTTTCCCCTTGGGAATTTTCGCAGCTTTCCAAATCCTTGATTTTCAGGGGCTTCCAATGGCCAAATTATTGATTTTCCACTTGTAACATTCATCGTTGAGGTAGTTCCAACATGTTCCCCACTCATGGAGTCATGGTCAGCTGATTTCAACCTGGTTGCTCCATTTGTCCATCAACAATAAATATAAAAAAAATAATCTTCTTACAAGCGTCATAGTTAAAGAGTTAGCTGGATCAAATCAGATCTTTTCCCAACAGTCATAATCATAAATTACAATTAACTAAATTTGAAATTCAGAATTTCCATAAATGGAAATAGTTTTCCAATTTCGAATTTACCTAAAACGGAAATAAATTCCCAAGTATTTTCAAAATTAAAAATATTTTTTTGGGGGGGATGTTACAGATCACGATGTCATAATACTCGAAGATCATGATGTATAGGTTGGCCCTTGTGACAAACTCTCCTAGGTTATTGCTACAACTCGTAAACTTCCCTCCAAACTTTTGTTTGGCTCCCAAAACCATTTCTACCAAGCTAAACTTGTCGTCTTCGATTGACTTTTCCTTATTTATTTTTATCTTTGCACCAGAAATAAAACTCTTTGTACCACTTGTATATACAAAAAATCTAAGGGTATATTCAATGAGGGTACATGACGTCTCGAGAAAAATTGATTGGTGCTCTTCCTAGAGGTTATTTATTGTTTCATGAATCCAAATGGCCTTACCCAAATATTCCATGGTAGTGGATCTAGCTAATACAAATTCTATGTTCCTTTCAGCTGGGACATAATGCTGGTAATGTGGATCTTCACATGTTCAACACCCTTTATTTGTTCTAGTACTCTTGGTACTTGAAGTAGAAGTTGACAACCCACCGGCCTAGAACCCTAGTCTATTCTATTGAACAAGCCTAAACTGTTGCTACTACGATCGACGTTGTTTCTGGTGGTATGGTCCTCAATAAGGAATTTGTTGTTGAGGCATTAGTCATCGAGGTGTAGTAAAGTGGATCCTCTCTAGATGACACACTATCCTGGTGAATGACTAGTTGGTGTATGATGTTGCTGTGCACCAGATGACATCTATCCTGCTAGTCTCACTGGAGTCTAGCACTAACACCGGTTGATAAGCTCCTCCTCTCCTATGAAGGCCTTATGGAAAACATCATGCAAGGTTTTAGGAATCAGAATCCTCACCTTTGCACCAATGCTAACATTAAGGCTGAACAAAAAATTGCTGACCTTAAGTTTATCGGTATTCAAGTGGGGAGCATACCGAAAAATATCCATGAAACAAGCCTCATATATGATCATCGTATGGATGCCCTGTCACAATGCATTGAACTCATTGAGTTGACTCTCAATGAATTCCTCAGATAGATACCTCTCCTAGAACTGTTCCTCGAATAATTCCCATGACACTTCTTCCACGACCATGTTCAATTGAGGCAAGAGCCTATTCCACCATAGAAGAGTGCTCCCCTTCAGTTGAAATACCAACATGCAGACCTTCATGTTGGAGGTATAGTCATGTAGTGAAAAACACATCGCCATATTATCCAACCATGCCTCGATGGCTACATTGTCCGGGGCACCAAAGAGCTTAGGAAACTTGAGCTTCTCGAGTTCACGGTGAAAGCTACTACTACCAACTAGAGTGCGTGGTGCACCCTCAGGAGGTGTTGGTTCCCTATCCTCATCTTTGTCCAAATGAGTGATCAATTCCTCAGACATCATTTGAAAGGACCTCATCATCCCAACCACATCACCCACAACTACATGTTCCTTCCTGACAACCTATTTGTCTCCCTAGGGGTTAGATCCCTCGGGCATGGATGCTACTAGGGGCATTGTACCTCCTCCCCTAGCAACCTGTCCTCTGCCTTTGCGACATCCTCTAACCATGATTACCAAATCTAAATACAAATCATTTTTAATTAGCGACAATTATAATCAAGTATCCAATCAATGAAATCCGTAGTGATCGCAATTCCCAGGTCAAACCGGCTCTGATATCATATGTAATGACCCCACTGTTACGACTATTTGCACTTGGTAAATTTCCTAGAGGTTGATAGCAGAAGAAATCTACTAAGGTAACTTTATCCAACCACTTTTGAAGCTGGGATCTAGCCCTTCCAACTTCAGAGAGGGATCTCTCTATTAGATTTAGGTATGTTTCAAATTTCAAATATTAGGCTAGGTAAAGAAATAGGTCGGTTTTCGTTGTCAAAGTGTTTTTTTTTTTCGAATTGGTTGAGATAGTCTACACCTCCATTGGGCTATGGGGTCTGTGTTTTAATAAAATATGAAATACAAACCAAAAACACAAAGGGAAAAATTTCACAGGGCGAGATAATATAACCACTGGATATTTTAGTAGCTTAAATGATGAACAGAAGAAAATATGAGAAAGATAATTTCAACAAAGAAGCAGTTAAGAATTCATTAATTGAAAACACCAGAAGATAAACACTAAGATATTTCGAGTCAGAAACAGGGCATACGAGATAAATCCTGCAACTTTCGTTACTCTTAAAAATTAGATGTAGAAAACAGTATGATAACAAAGCGATTATAACATTCAACTTAGAGAGAAAAATGTCACCAGTGAGTACACGCAAGAATCCTGTAAAAGTGCCTCCTTTTTATTAATGGAAGATCTCTTCAAAAAGATTACAGTCTGATAGCATCAGGGTGTGAATATCAACAACCCTCAATACTTTTGAAAGGTGAAGTATTTATAACTCAAATTACAAAGATCCTGTCATTAATGACCAGGACGTGCTAAATCTATTTTTAGCCTAACTAACTTAACAAAATTCCTAAATCTAGGAACTGCTTGATGATGTGATGTAACTGCACACTGATTTCTAGGTGGGTCGTTGATGAAGCTTCTGCACGACTTCATCTGAATGGACAGCTGACTGGACCGGGACAACTCGTCTGCTAATCGATCAGATGATAGAGCTCCTCCCATCTGAGATGGCTGGGCACATTGACTTTGAGTAGTCTTCGATACACTTCGTCCACTTATGTATACTTGGAAAATGTAGGCTTGGTGAGGAATATGTACCGAATCTCCTATTGGATACTGATGTCCCACTGAAGGGCATCCAGGAATGCCTTGTCGGTGATGCTCCCTTGAATGCCTGTAAACTTTGAACTGTCCTTAGCCACTTCAGCTAATCTCTTCTTGTAGTCTGGGAAGGTCATCAATTTATCATTGATCACTTTCAGACCAAGAAGACCTTTCTTCTGGAGAACTTCAATCTTACTGAAGAATCTTTGTACCCCCAGGTCCATGCCCTGAACCTTTTCTTCCAATTGAAGCATTAATCCTCTCTTGGTCAAAACTCTTTTGACCTCAAGGATGATCTCTGTCCTGTATTCAATCTTCAACTCTTCCAGCTCTTCCTTGGTCTTAGAACTGAGGAACTTGATGATCTCGTTCGCTTGTGTTGGCATGTCTCCCAATACTACTCTGATCTTCTCGATTGCCTGTTTGCTTCTCAGCACCAACTCATTTTGCTCAAACATTATCTGGATCATGGGCCATATCTCGTTCATGGAATTAGTGTTGTCTATCCATACACTCTCTTTGACTTCGGCTAAAGTCTTTCCTGCCACTGTTTGCTTCCAGAGTTGCTGTAGCTCCTGCTTGAGCTGCTCTGTCACTTGCTTTTCTTTGGAGAGGCTGGTCTAGAAGGAAGTTTTGAGTTCCTGAAGGTTCTCAACTTCCTTTTTAATCCTGTTGATCTCTGTTTCCTGTAGGTTCATCTTTCCCATGAGCTAGGTCGGTTGTCTTCTCCTGTGATGTAAATGGAGTCATGGATGGGATTCTTTTTGTTGACGTTGTGCTTGCTCCTGATATTGGGATAGCACTCAATGGAATGACTTTCATTGGCTTCCATTGCTCTTTCTCCTTTAACAGCTTCTCCATCTCAACTTTTATTTCTTTAAGCTGTGCATTCTGCTCCATGAGCAGCCTTAGCATCTCATCTTTCTCTCCTTCTTTCTCTACTATCTCCTTCGCTTGTGAATCCTTTATGGGTGAGAGTTTCAGTTGTTTTCTCAAGGAGGCTATGTCAGCATTCTTCTTCTTTATCATTTCCTCCGCTTCTTTGACGTTCGAATGATCATAACCAATATTGAGGACCAAATCCTCCAAAGTTTTGATCCTATTGTCCTTTGCAAAGGATGAAATCTTCTCCATATTCAGCTGTGTCTGAACATTGTTCAGGGACACTTGTAATTTTGAAGCAACAGTAGAAGCATGTGCCAGTGTGTAGAAAACAATTTCTCATGTATCCTTGTGCAGATCCATTTGATCGACCGAATGCACGTCCTTCATCTGGAATTCGAAGGTGGCCCTTTTATAATCAGTGATCACTTTGGTGTCTGTTTCTTGTGCCTAGAGGAAGGCCATCTGCATTCTGCCCTTTTCTGTGTCAAATGCAGACAACAACCTATGTTGCGTAGTCGAAGTCTCCTTCGAAAACTGAGTGCAAGTACTGCTGGTAAGGGTCTGGTTCTTTTTCCTGATCAGCTCGTATTTCTTGAAAATACTCAGCTTCGGTCCCCCCTTGCCTGGCTAGGTGGTCAATGGAGGATATGTATATTTCTCCATCACTGCTGAGGTTATGACCTTATGGATGCTCGAACCGAAGGGTGGAATAACAAACTTAGTCATTGTGGTAGGGGGGCTTCATTTTCCACAGTTGGGCCAGGAGTTGCAACAGTCTTGGGCCTCTTGGTATGCAGCTAAAATTCCTCAAAATATACCTTGGTGATTGGCAAAGATAAATCCTACGTTGGCCTCTTCTCTTTAGGGACCTGTGGCATGGTCGTTTGTGACACAGTGGCAGGGGGACCTTGCTGTTCTATTTCTACCAATGTGTTGGGCTCCCACCCTGTCTGATTTGCAAATCTTTCAATTTCAGGCCTAGGCTCATGAATATATGGAATGTTTTTGTTCTTGACCCTAATCCCTGAGATGACCCACAAGGATAATAATGCCATGGGAATCTCATGAAGAACTTCATCTCCCTCAGCATCTTGTCTTCTTCTTCTCCAGCGCCACGATTGTTGCAGATGAAGGAGCCAATATGCCCCTTGATTCTCAGCTGTTTCTTTTTCTTCAACAACACAAAATGGATATCATCGGAATTAATAATCTGCCTTATATATTCTAGAGAAAAGATTTTGACAGGAAGATACTTGGGAAGCTTATACGGTGCCAACTCACACCCGCATACTCTGATCTTGGTGTAATATTTATACAAGTACCAATCTCCGGTCTTTGTGTTGTCCAAGAGATGCAGGATTCTCTGGACTTCATCGTTTATTCGAGGCTTGGGCCTACCACCTAGCATGCTTACCACAAGGTGGTAGAATTGGTCAATGAACTCCTTGAAGCTGAAATCAGTGGATTTATGCTTGAGTAAGGAGGTCCATGTTGTGACTGCTTGAGGTCTACCATCTCCATCCATATTCTGCATGGAAAAGACAAATCTATCCACCTGGAAGAAGACAAACAAGTATGACAGTATTGATGAGTATCTGAACATGCCTTCTATGTCAAAATTCACGAACTGTTTGTGAATATTGTTTGCCAAAAATGTGTTGAAGTCGAACTGGGTGGTGGGATTTTCATCAGTAGAGAAAATGGATAGAAAACCCAGAATGGGTTCATCTACCCACTGATCAAAATAATATCCTAACAAAGCACAAAGGGATGAGATGACCTCATTTCCCTTAGTGGAGAACATGGAAGATGAGTAAGGAGGATTTGTGGAGGGAAATTGAGTGGATGAGGGAAGGAAAAGCTTGAATATTTGAGCTCTTTAGGGGAAGTTCATTTTCTGGTACAATTCAATGAGAATTTCCAGGTTGAAGGGAGACAGAGAGTCGGCTCGGGGGATTTTCATCATCTGGTGTATGGATTCGGGCATTATGAGGAACAGGATCTCTTCGGACGAGGAGATGATGGCTCTTTGTTCAGGAATATAGTCAGCTTGACAATTAAGAACGAACTTGGGAAAATGGTGGATCTGAGGGAAAAGATAGAGGGGTAAATTGGACTCCCAGAGTCCAATTTAATCGCTCTAGTCCAGGAAAACTTCCCTGAGCCACGAATGGAGGTCTGATAAATCAAAATCACATTTGGTATCTGTGATTAATCAGTCTTTGTCGACCAGTGGGATCTTGTCCAAGTCGACAAGAGGCAGGAGAAACATATTCTCCTCTCCTTCAGCTTGTTTGGATTTTGACGCCATCTCTGCAATAGTACCTGCAATAAAACACAACGTTCGTGGGGGTGACTGACTGTGGATGAGGAAAAAGGACTGTAATGGAGGAGTAGCATTAAATTTATCTGGTGTGATGGGTGAATAATGAAAGTAAGGGGAACAACAATAGTTTTATTTAAATGGGGGTCGGTTGGGTGCCGGAGACAGGTCAACTGGATAATGGATAGGTTATCCAGTAATAAATGGTCGACAGATCACTTTGAGGGTAATATGGCAGGTGATGGTGGTGGAGGGATACGGACGGGTGACATGGAGGTTGTCGATTGGAGGTGAAATTCGTAATAAGGGTGCTTGCCACGAGCGAATAGGGGGGGAAGACTGACAACAGTTATGGGATATGACTAGTTCGGGAAAGGTGGAAGGTGACGTCCAGTGGTGACGGAGGTCTATCAGATAGCAGATGGTGATGGGACTCAGGGAAATAGATTCACACCACGTATAACAAGGGACCCACCGAAGGAATAAAATCATTCTAGACCCCCCCCCTCAGTTAAAGGTAGATCATCTGGGGGGATCCGAAATCCATTTTGGGTCATTGATCTACCCGTCTGTTTCTGAGCCGTAGATGTTTGTGCTCTATTTATCACTCATTCTGGAACCCCCCCCCCTCCATTATAGGCAGAGTAGACGGGGGGGTCCAGAATCCAATATTTATCGTTGATTTGAGCGCTCGATCTTGAGGTGTCCAGATGAGTGCAAGTCTTATCATTAATTCTCGACCCCCCCCCGGATTAAAAGAAGAACAGTCGGGGGGGTACAGAATGCTCTGTCCACCGTAGATATGGGTGTCATGTTAAGGAACATTGATATGTGTAAGGGGCTTAAGTGGGCAGCGGAAAACACATTCACCGAGGAAAAACTTAGGAAAAATTCTTTTTTGGGGGGGTTTTCCAAGGTTTTCCATGTAGACACCACCAAGGGGTTAGGCAAATGATCTTTTTAAGCATCTGAAAACATGGTGCAACACTTACATCAACCTGGTTCCTATCGAAATGAAGCAACAAAGCAACTAACCTACATTCTAACCTAGCTTATTATGACTGTTAACCCAGATTAAACTGTTGGGTTAAGAATTTATTCTACCCTGGGGCTATCTGACCAAGATTAGACAGTCTCGCCTGATTTATTCACTAATCTACCTAGACACTTTGGCTAAGATTAAACTGTTTATCCAAATTCATTTTCTACCCTATCAACATCAAATTTAAAAATAACTTGGCCATGCTTGAAAGGTATGGACCAAGTTACTTTTATTGCATGGGGCTTTTATTGAAATTCTTTTATGCCCTCTTTTTCTTTCCTTTTCTTTTCTTTTCTTTTTTCTTTTTCCTTTTATTTTTCTTTTTATTTCTTTATCAAATTATTTGCAGAATGAAATATCATTTGTCAACAAAAAATACTAGAGACAGATAATATCCCAGTCACCAGTTGATCCTAAAAATTATAGGATGATAACAACGACTCCACCTGGGGGTGCTACTTGCCCTGTGAAGCGCCAAGAATCCTGGTTCCTTCCATTCTGAAAACTTCTACCTAGTAGCCTTCGTTGATTGATTGGTTTTATTCTCAACAATTGGAAGAACAATGGTCAACAACTTAGGGCCATCTCTTTGGTCTTCAACCAACTGACTAATGTTATTCACTCAGAAAATGCAGGTGAAAAATAAAAATGATATGTACAATGGTGAGTGGAAACCAAGCTTCTGCTAAGGTGGCACGTAATGCTTCATCATTCTTCCATTTACAAGTCCTCCTGGCAGATCTGTCCCATCAGTGTTGTTTAGCAAGAAAGAGTTGTTCCCCCTGAATGATTGAATCATGTATGGACCTCTCCACAAACTGTCAAATTTTCCATTCTTTCCCTTGTCTTCATTTATAGTGTCCCATCTTAGTACCAAATCTCTGAGCTCAAAGTCATCCTCCTTTCTTCTTTTTTCAAAAATCTTCTTGATGCTTTCTTGGATTACCTGAGTCTTGTTGAAAACGTCTTCCCTAGACTGTTGCAAATGGATCATCTGGTTGATTCTTCTCTACAGCTTGTACTTCTTGAAGCAACTTCATGATAGGGACTCCTAAGGAAGTGGGGAAAACCTCTTATGTGCCATAGAACAACTGGTATGGTGACATACCAATTGACCTCTTGGTGGTCAGTCTGTCAGCCCACAAGGCAAACACTAACTTGTTGTGCCATGATTTATTGTTTTCTTGCAATGTTTTCTTGAAGATATTCACCAAGGTTTTGTTTGAAGATTTTGCCATCCCATTCCCCTGAGGGTAGTAGGTTGTGGAATTCCCCAAAGCAATGTGATATTGGTTGCAGAAATCTATGAGCTTCTTAGACCAAAAAGAAACTGCATTATCAGTTATAATCTTTCCAGGACATCCAAAACGAGACAAGATATTATTTTGAAGGAATTTGATAATAACAGATTCAGTGTCTTGCTTGCTTGGTACTGCTTCGATCCATTTGGTAAAATAATCGATGGCAGTGAGAATCCACCTGTGCTGGCCTGAAGAAGGGGGGTGTATTTCTCCGATGAAGTCCAGTCCCCATTGCTGGAAAGGGGCTTTGACCGAGATCGATTTCAGGGGGAGAGGAAGGAGTTTCCTTTTGCCTTCAAATAGCTGACATTGATGACATGAAACCACTTTATGATGTACATCGGCGAATAGGGTGGGCCAATAGAATCCATCTCTGAGTATTTTGTTGGTTGTGAGCTTCCAGTTCAGATGGCCACCACATTCTCCTGCATGAAAATCTTGTAACACTTTGTTATCTTCATCTTTCAATAAAAAATTTAACAGAATGCCTCTCGGATCTTTCTAATACAAATTGCCTTCTAGAATACAAAATTTTAATGCTTTCAACTTTAAAAATCTATCTTTAGTCTTAGTCAAACCAGGGGGAGCTTGTAAATTTTGCAAAAGGAATATAAGGTTTGCGTACCATGGAGAGTTGAGAAATACCTCTCTCACACTTGGAGTCACCATCTCACCCTGTTCATCTGCTGCAGCTAAAACGTTAATGTCAAGAGCATGGAAATTTGATTCAGCCATTAATTTTTCTAGGCCTTGACCCTTGATTAGCTTTGTAGGCTTAATCTCTATATCGTATTCTAAAATGATAGCAATCCATTTTCCCCTTCTTCCATCTAGGTTGTCCTGAGTCAAAATGTCCTTTACTACCGCATTCAAAACATATGCAATGGTATGAGAATGGAGAGTGTAGACCCTAAAATCTTGTATAGCTTTCACCAAGGCAAAAGCTTGTTTCTCCATTATCTTGTAATTCAGAGAAGCATCTCTCAACGCTTTACTAAAGAAAGCTATGGGTTGTTCATACCCTTCACTGTTCTTTTGTAGTAACACCGCTTCTATAGTATGTTCGGAAGCGAAAGAAAAAAGATAGAAATCCTTAGTAAAATCAGGACTGATCAAAACATGGGCTTCTGTGAGTGCTCGTTTGACTTGTTCGAAAGACTATCTCGACTCAGAGTCCCATTTTATTTTCACATCCTTTTTTAGCATATTTTTAATGTTTATAAGGAGCTCGACCAGATTGGGAATGAATCTTCGTAGAAATTTTATTCTCCCGATGAAAGACTGTAGTTCTTTAAGGTTTCTGGGGTGTTTTAATTTTTGTATGGCCTCAATTCTGCTGGGGTCTATTTTGATTCCATCCTTGGAGATGATGTGTCCTAACAGTTTGCCTTCCTCCAGCGTGAAAATGATTTTCTTAGGATTTAAAGAAATCCCAAACCTTCTACATTTCTTGAAGACTCATCTGAGGTGTTGCAGGTGTTCGTCGTCAGATCGGAAAAACACAGTTACATCATCTAAATAGATGACAATAAACTTACCCGATTCTTCCACAAAGGTGATATCCATCGCTCTCTGGAATGTGGCTCCTGCATTCATCAGACCAAAAGGCATTTTCACATACATGAAAGTGCCCCATGGTGTGGTGAAAGTGGTTTTGTCTTGGTCATCTGGGTGAACTAGGACCTGATTGTAACCCGAGAAACCGTCCAACAAAGATATTCGATTGGATACAACCAGCCTTTGTAGGATGTGATCCATTTTGGGCAAGGGGTAATTATCCTTCAGGGAGGCCTTATTCAGATTTTGGAAGTCTATGCAAATTCTGATTTCCCCAGATTTCTTATGTGTAGGGACCAAATTAGAGACCCATTTGGAAAAACGCAGCGAGACTATTATTTTGGCATCGTACATTTTTTTGATTTCCTTTTCTATCGGAGGGAATAAATTGGGATTTATCCTCCTAAGTTTCTATCTAAATGGTTTTTGGTCTTCTTTTAGTGGAATCGAGTACTGTATGATGTTGGTATCGTAAGCTTTCAAATCCTCATAACCCCAGGCAAAGACATCTGAATATTCTTTGAATAGCTCAATGTATTTGAGTTTTTGCTCAGGTGGCAGTGATTTGGACAATTTGACTATCCTGGGTTTTTCTTCGGTCCCTATATTACAATCTTCGACCTCTTTCCCATGTGCTTCAATTTTTGGTTTTTTGGCTACGTCATTAAAATCGAACAAGTCCTCTAAAGGAACTAGGCCCCTAGGAAAAACATTGCTTTTCAAATGTAAAACATCGGAATCCATTTCATCATCGCCTAATTCTCCTGAATCTATGCTATTTACACTATCAATTTCAAAATTAGATCTATTTAAATTTTCATCTTCGTTCTCTAAATCTATATTTGTACATTCAAAATCATTTTTACACTACAAAAAGTCTTCGATTTGATCATCATTACCAAACACTTGCCAATACCTGATATTGTCGGGAACAGTTGGTTTGCATTTCACCTCAACAGTGTATGGGCGATTCGAGCGGAAAGGAATCTTACATGTGGCTGCTGACGTAGCCAATCTATTCACCAGAATGTTTTGTCCCCTCAACATTACCTGCAAGTCATCTTCAGTGAAACATCTAAGGGCATCAAGAACATCATTCCTGTAAGCTCTAAGACATCGGTGTTTCGCAGCGTACTCACCTTTGATTTGCTTGATTACCAACTCAGAATCACCTCTTACCATAATCTATTTAGCACCAACTCTTTTCAAAAGCTTCAGACCGAGCATCAAGGCTTCATACTCGGCAATATTGTTAGTGCTTTGGAAATTTAACTTGTAATAATGGTTTTCTCAATACATGTTTCTGTGATTATGCAGCCAGACTCCTGCTCCAGCTCCTTCTTTGCTTACTTCTCCGTCAAAATCCATGCTTCAAAAATCTGCCAATAGCTCTTCAGTTATCACGTCTTTCATCTTTGCTACCTCAACGGTTTCTTGGCCTTCATCCTTACTAGATGTATCTTCTGCCAGCTGAGTATCTTTTTCTCCCATCTCCCCCTCAATGTACAAGATAAAAGAATCCAAGTTGGAATGTGGAGAGTAAAGAGGATAGTTGTGCGGTTTTTCCTGGCTACTGACCATGTATTTCATCAATGTTTCTTTGTATAGCCTTCTTTGTTGCTCGAAAACAGGGATAGTGGCATAAGACATATCTAGCTGCAGGGTACCTCTCAGCTTGGCCCCCCAAGACCGAGAGAGAAAAATTCGGTACTTCGGAGGGATGTCTGTAACTACCACATCCATTACCATGCTCTTTGCAGGAATCTGAACCAAGGTGATGCACAGGTCGTTGATCAGACCAATACATCTAACTTTACTGGAGTCGAATGAGTGTAAATCCTTGTAAGGTCTGGTGACCTCCAGTCCCAGTTTCTCCATTACTGCTTTAGGCATCAGATTGTGGGAAGCACCTGAATCCAACATAGTGTTATGAAATATCAGGTCATGTATTTTTAGACTGATGTAAAAAGGAGCAACATCCCCAGTATCCTCTCGACCATCCACTTCAGGTCCGAACAGAAGTTCGGGTTTATCATCAGTAAGGTTCACAGTGTTTGAATGATTTGTTGATCCAACGGTTAAGGCCTTCATGCCTATGTCAGGTTCATTGGTCAGTGCTTTAATCACCTGTGAATGATAAACATCTTTGTTCATCAACTCTGAAAGTGGGATGGGAATTTTTACTTTGGCTAATTCCCCCTCAAGGCTAAAGGGAGTAGGAGCTCTTCCTTGGCTCATAAATTCTAGTTTGTCCACCACGCTCTTCTTGTCAGAAGTACTTGGTGGATCAACAGGTGACACCTCAAGCTGTGACGATCTTTTCAGAATAGTAAGGTTTTTCTTGGCAGGAGCTTTGGCAGTACTCTTCTCAGGAATCTTCTCGACAGATGGCTCATAGGTCTTCTTGGTTTTGGTCACCTTCTTCCTTTCAATCGTATTTTTGGGGGAAATCCCTTCTGTCTTTTTACTCCATAGGTTATACTTTCAGTGTACCTCCAAAATGGCATTTTTGAATGCCTGTTGTTCTGCATTATCAACTTCTTCACTTACTTTTGTTTGATTTAGAAGAAAAAGTTCTTTCTCTTCTTGGGTAAGGAAAATAGATTCGTTATTGTGAATGCCAATGAGATTTATGTGAGTATCCTCCAGTTCTTCGATTAATTCCTCCCCTTCATCATAATAATTTTCTTGCAGAGGAGGTCTGATCTGCTAATCCAGACCTCTCTTCTCTCTTTGATCCATGGGATCTCTCTGTCTGATTTGAGGAGGGTTTCTCCTGAAGTTAGGATTCCGAACCTGAGGAGCTGGTGGGTTTTCTCTTGGAGGATTTCTGTCTGACACAGTAAGTATTTCCATCATTATTTCCATTGCTCTGGCCAAAGAATACAATTTGGAATCGGAGGTTGATGTGGAAGGTTCTTCTTTAATGGTGACTCTCCTCTCTGACCTCTGTCGTGCTCTTTCGGCCAACAAATTGGCCTCCACACTTATCGCACTTTTCTGCATGTCTTCCAGGGTGGTAGAGTTTCTTTCCCTTAGTTAGTATGACATGTCAGCATCAAAACTGTCAGGAAATTTAATCAATGCCAAGCCCTGTGGAGGTTTGATTTCGGTCGGGATTACGATGTACAGGTTATTGAAACGAGTGCAGTAATCTTGTACTGTCTCCCCTTGATTTCTTCTAATATTCTCGTATCTGACAATATTTGGAGAGGGTTTTTATTTACCTCCCATCTGTCTAGAAAACTCCTTTGAAATGCAGTAAGGTCAAGGACTAAGGCGGGACATAAACCTTTATACCATTTCTTAGCTTCACCTCTCAAACTTTGGGTAAACAATCTCATTTGAACGTCAACTACGTCTACTTCATGCAGATCATAATAATCATTCATTTTATCTACGTGTTGTTGTGCGCTCAAAGGTCCCATCGCATCAAACTGTGGAAGTCTTGTTTGGTAGTCCTGGGGCATGGCATGAAGAGGTGGAGTCAACACCAAAGGAGCATATCGAGCTGCCATGATGTGTGGAGGAGGTGGGATAACAAAGTGGATTATCGGTGTGGTAGTAACTGATGATGAGGATGAGGAGGGACTGAATGGCACTAAGGGAGTGATTTGCGGTTTCACAGTGGGAGACAGAACTTCAGGGGTTTGGGGCTGTAAAACGGTTGGGTTGAAAGTGATTCCAGTCACAAAACTATCAGACCGGGTTCTAACTAGGCTCTATTGGGAAAAGGTGTCAGAGTCAGGGTTTTGGAAGGTAATGGGTTCCCTTAAGAAGGAAAAGGCCTTATGCAAGGGAGTATGACTCACTGATCTTTTAGCCACAGTCTTTTTCTTGAGTAACTGTTATGGGTTATCTGTCACTATCGCAGGTTCTGGGTCTGGATGAGAACGAGTATAAACTTTCTTAGGAGCCAGATTTCTTTTGATATATATATATATATATATATTAGTTTTATCAGTCTGAAAATAATATATACAAATCTAATCAACCTCTAAACATTACTTTCTTCTCAAATTTGCAATATCCAGGAACAAACTTTCTTTTTAGGGGAAAGAAAACGTGAAAATAAATTTTTATGTTCGTCCCCAGTATGGTCGCCACTATGTTTGCACTTGGTAAATTTCCTAGAGGTTGATAGCAGAATAAATCTACTAAGGTAACTTTATCCAACCACTTTTGAAGCTGGGATCTAGCCCTTCCAGCTTTAGAGAGGGATCTCTCTATTAGATTTAGCTATGTTTCAAATTTCAAATATTAGGCTAGGTAAAGAAATAGGTCGGTTTTTGTTGTCAAAGCGTTTTTTTTTTCCGAATTGGTTGAGACAGTCTACACCTCCATTGGGCTATGGGGTCTTTGTTTTAATAAAACATGAAATACAAACCAGAAACACAAAGGGAAAAATTTCACAGGGTGAGATAATATAACCACTGGATCTTTTAGTAGCTTAAATGATGAACATAAGAAAATATGAGAAAGATAATTTCAACAAAGAAGCAGTTAAGAATTTCTTAATTGAAAACACCAGAACATAAACACTAAAATCTTTCGAGTCAGAAATAGGGTATATGAGATAAATCCTGCAACTTTCATTACTCTTAAATATTATATGTAGAAAACAATATGATAACAAAGAGATTATAACATTCAACTTACAGAGAAAAATGTCACCAGTGAGTACACGCCAGAATCCAGTAAAAGTGCCTCCTTTTTATTAATGGAAGATCTCTTCAAAAAGATTACAGTTTGATAGCGTCAGGGTGTGAAGATCAACAACCCTCAATACTTTTGAAAGGTGAAGTATTTATAACTCAAATTACAATGATCCTATCATTAATGACCAGGATGTGCTAAATCTATTTTTAGCCTAACTAAATTAACAAAACTCCTAAATCTATGAACTATTTCTTGATGTGGTGTAACTACATGATGATTTTTGGGTGGGCCATTGATGAAGCTTCTGCACGACTTCATCTAACTAGACAACTGAATGGATCGGGACAACTCATCTGCTAATCGATCAGATGACAGAGCTCCTCCCATGTGAGATGACTGGGGACGTTGACTTTGAGCAGTCTTCAATACACTTCGTCCATTTTTGTATACTTGTCGAATCTAGGCTTGGTGAGGAATATGTACCGAATCTCGTGTTGGATACTGATGTCCCACTGAAGGACATCCAGGAATGCCTTGCCAGTGATGCTCCCTTGAATGCCTGCAAACTTTGAACTGTCCTTAGCCACTTTGGCTAATCTCTTCTTGTAGTCTACGAGGGTCATCAATTTATCATTGATCACTTTCAGACTATGAAGACCTTTCTTCTAGAGAGCTTCAATCTTACTGAAGAATCTATGTACCCCCAGGTCCATGGCCTAAACCTTTTCTTCCAACTGAAGAATTAATCCTCTCTTAGTCAAAACTCTTTTGACCTCAAGGATGGTCTCTATCATGTCTTCAATCGTCATCTCTTCCATCTCTTCCCTGGTCTTAGAATTGAGGAACTTGATGATCTCGTTTGCCTGTGTTGGGATGTCTCCCAATTCTACTCTAATCTTCTCGATGGCTTGTTTTCTTCTCAGCACCAACTCATTCTGCTCAAACATTATCTGGATCATGGGCCATATCTCGTTCATGGACTTAGTGATGTCTTTCCATATACTCTCTTTGACTTTGGCTAAAGTCTTTCCTGCCACTGTTTTCTTCCAGAGTTGTTGTAGCTCTTGCTTGACCTGCTCTATCACCTTCTTTTCTTTGCAGAGGCTGGTCTGGAAGGAAGTTTTGAGTTCCTGAAGGTTCTCAACTTCCCTTTTAAGCCTGCTGATCTCTATTTCCTGCATGTTCATCTTTTCCATGGACTTAGACAGGTCGGCTGTCTTCTCCTGTGATGTAAATGGAGTCGCGGATGGGATTCTTGTTGTTGATGTTGTGCTTGTTCCTGATATTGGGATAGCACTCAATGGAATGAATTCCATTGGCTTCCATTGCTCTTTCTCCTTTAACAACTTCTCCATCTCAGCTTCCATTTCTTTAAGCTGTGCATTCTGCTCCATGAACAGACTTAGCATCTCATCTTTCTCTCCTTCTTTCTCTACTATCTCCTTCATCTACGAATCCTCTATGGGCAGGAGTTTCATTTGTTTTCTCAAGGAGGCTATGTCAGCATTCTTCTTCTTTATCATTTCCTCCGCTGCTTTGACGTTTGAAGGATCATAACCAATATTGAGGACCAACTCCTTCAAAGTTTTGATCCTATCGTCCTTTGCAAAGGATGAAATATTCTCCATCTTGAGCTGTGTCTGAACATTGTTCAAAGACACCTGTAATTTTGAAGCAGCAGTAGAAGCATGTGCCAATGTGTAGAAAACCATTTCTCTTGTCTTCTTGTGCAGATCCATTTGATCGGCTGGATGCACGTCCTTCGTCTAGAATTTTAAGGTGGCCCTTTTATAATCAGTCATCACTTTGGGGTCTAGTACCTGTGCCTGGAGGAAGGCCATGTGCATTCTACCCTTTTCTGTGTCAAATGTAGATAGCAGGCTATGTTGCGCAGTCAACATCTTCTTGAAAAACTGAGCGCAAGTACTGTTGGTAAGGGTCTGGTTATTTTTCTTGATCAACTCGTACTTCTCGAAAATACTCAGCTTCGGTCCCCCCTTGCCTGGTTGGGTGGTCAATGGAGGATCTGTAGATTTCTTTGTCACTGCTGAGGTTATGGCCTTATGGATGCTCGAACCAAAGGGTGGAATAACAAACTTGGTCACTGTGGTAGGCGGGGCTTCTTTTTCCCCGGTTGGGCCAGGAGCTACAACAGTCTTGGGCCTCTTGGTATGTAGCCAAAATTCCTCGGAAGATACCTCGGTGACTAGTAGAGATAAATCCTACCTCGGCCTCTTCTCTTTAGGGACCTGTGGCATGGTCGTTTGTGACACAGTGGCAGGGGGACCTTTCTGTTCTATTTCTACCAATGTGTTGGGCTCCCACCCTGTCTGATTTGCAAATCTTTCAATTCCAGGCCTAGGCTCATGAATATATGGAATTTTTTTGTTCTTGACCCTCATCCCTGAGATGATCCCACAAGGATCATAATGCCATGGGAAGCTCATGAAGAACTTCATCTCCCTCAGCATCCTATCTGCTTCTTTCCCAGCGCCACAATTGTTGCAGATGAAGGAGCCAATCTGCCCCTTGATTCTCAACTACATCTTTTTCTTCAATGACACAAAATGGATATCGTTTGAATTAATAATCTTCCTTATATATTATAGAGCAAAGATTCTAATAGGCAGATACTTGGGAAGCTTATACAGTGCCAACTCACACCCGTATACTTTGATCTCGGTGTACTCTTTATACAAGTACCAATCTCTGGTCTTTGTTTTGTCCGAGAGATGCAAGATAATTTGGACTTCATCATTTATTCAAGGCTCAAGCCTGCCACCTAGCATGCTTACCACAGGGTGGTAGAATTGGTCGATGAAATCCTTGAAGCTAAAATCATTAGAGTTGTTCTTCAGCAAGGAGGTCCATGTTGTGATTGCTTGAGGTCTACCATCTCCATCCATTTTCTTCATGGAAAAGCCAAATCTATCCGCCTGGAAGAAGAAGAACAAGTATGCTAGTATCGATGAGTATCTAAACATGCCTTCTGTGCCAAAATTCATGAACTGTTCATGAATATTGTCTTCCTAAAATGTGTTGAAGTCGAACTGGGTGGTGGGCTTTTCATCAGTAGAGAAAATGGATAGAAAACCCAGAATGGGTTCATCTACCCACTGATCAGAATAATATCCTAACAAAGCACAAAGGCATGTGATGACCTAGTTTCCCTTAGTGGAGAACATGGAAGACGGGTAACGAGGATTTGTGGAGGGAAATTGAGCAGATGGGGGAAGGAAAAGCTCAAATATTTAAGCTCTTTGGGGGAAGGTCATTTTCTGGTACAATTCAGTGAGAATTTCCAGGTTGAAGGGAGACGCAAAGTCAGCTCGGGGGATTTGCATCATCTGGTCTATGGATTCGAGCGTGATGAGGAATAGGATCTCTCCGGACGAGGAGATGACAACTCTTTGTTCGGGAATATAGTGAGCTTGACACTTAAGAGAAAACTTGGGAAAATGGTGGATCTGAGGGAAAAGGTAGAGGGGTAAATTGGACTCCCAGAGTCCAATTTCATCGCTCTAGTCCAGGAAAACTTCCCTGAGCCATGACTGGAGGTATGAGAAATCAAAATCGCATTTGGTATCTACGATTAATCAGTCTTTGTCGACCAGTTGGATCTTGTCTAGGTCGACAGGAGACAGGAGAAACAAATTCTCCTCTCCTTCAGCTTGTTTGGATTTTGGCATGATCTCTACAACAGTACCTACAATAAAACACAACGTTAGTGGGGGCGACTAACTGTGGATGAGGAAAAAGGACTGTAAGGGAGGATTAGCGGTAAATTTCTCTGGTGCGATGGGTGAATAGAGAAAGTAAGGGGAATAATGGTAGTTTTATTTAAATGGGGGTCGGTTGGGCGTGGGAGACAGGTCAGTTGGATAACGGATAGGTTATCCAGTAATAAATGGCCAATGAATCACTTTCAGTGTGATATGGCAGGTGACGGTGGTGGAGGGTTA
>ML873521.1:7411-19266 GCA_009831015.1 Picea engelmannii | reverse complement strand
GGTGAGCACCAGACTTCTTCATCTTGCAAAAAAGGAACGATCTCCATATCCTCCTTTTCAATCCCAAATGTAAATACATCATGGGAAATCTCGTGAAGAAAAAGAGAACAGTCCTCTTCCCCAACTACCACTTCATCGCTTTGATCTGAGACAACAATATCATCGGGGGCAGATGCTAACTCACCTAATAAATCTTCAACAATCTCCTCAAAAGAGTTGCTCAGAGCGTCTGCCTCAAGGACTGAAAAATCCTCTGCATAGTCTTCATATTTCAACCCTCCTAATTGGGTAGAGAGATATTTCACCTGCTCCATCAAATTACTCAAGGCGCCATCCTCCTCCCTAGGAACTTCATCACTTTCATAAACTACCTCGGATGCAGATGAATGGGGAGGAGAAAGGACTGAGTTCTGATCCAGGTCATCAGGATCCTCCTCACAACTTACGTCAGAAACAACTTTCTCTTGTATAGATTTGTGGTATCCCTCACAACAATTATGACAAATTAACTCAGGGGGATACAACCTCTGACAATAGGTGGTGAAAGCTACATGGAATCCATGGAGTGAAGAAATTCTAGCAGGGGTAAAGAATGGTACCATTTAGGCGCATCCCCTGCTAACGATAACATGAACATCTTTAGTAACACATCCTCATGATGTATCTCCCACTGACACATGAGTTCATGAAACTCACTGAGGTGCTGAGCAGGGTTGTTATCTTCACACTTTCCAAATATGGGCAAATAATCACCCCATTCATCCATAGAGGGGACAACATTAGGAAAACCAGGAATAGCAGAAAAATTAAAAGGAGCAAACCTGCGACCAAGGATTTTCTCCATATCGAACGAGTGAAGTCGCCAATCGATCCTTGAATCATGGGGTCGCCAGGTGAAAAATGTGCAGCTTTGAATGTGTCTGGTCCTTGTTCACCATCAAAGGCCAAATCTTAACATTATCGTTACCTCAGGAAACTTCTCAGGCTGAGAAAGCAGCCGCTGAAACCTTCTCGAGAAAGCTCCTCTGGGTCAGCTTTCAGGTGTGCTAACAGTAGTCACAGCTGAAATAGTGATGTGGAAACAATGGAGTCACCACAGTGGAGTCGCCAGGTGCACAATAGAAATCTTTAAGGGCTCTGTTGTCTGATGCACCTTTAGAATCAGAGGCTCAATGTCGTTCTGCCCAGGGAAAATCTTCAACTTCGTCCCCGACAACGACACCAGAAATGTTAGCGTCGGAAGTCACTCCTGGATTGCTTGCAGGAGCAGAGCCCGACACCCATCAGTTTATGTCATGATAGTTTTAAAAGGATGATCAAATGGAGGTAAAGACTCAAGGAAGTATCATTCTAACTCAGGGACTGGGTCTAGCATGTATGGGACAAAGGAGGTCTTGATCTAACTTCAACCAGTGGGTTGATTAAAAGATGAACAGGTGGAAGACTTAGTGAGAAAGGTGAACAAACAACTTTGGGCAACAGGATTTCAGTAGTTTACAGAAGAAAGACTCTGAATGCAAGATCCGCTTGGTTCAGGGTCTCAAGGAACTGAAAGGGGACTTGACTTGATCCTCCAATTCCAAGTCACTCAGCGCTGGGAAAATCACAAGAACTGATTAGAGACAGTGCAACTATTACATTGATCCATTACAACATCATCCAATAATAGCTACAGCTCGAATGGATCCTCCAATTCCGAGCTGCTCTAACACAATGTAAACAAAGACATGAAAGAAACTGGCATTCATAAGGCAAGAAGTCTCAAAAGTTCATACATAACCAGAGCAACAATGCTTCATTAAAACTTTACAACCTGGAGCTCTTCTCAACCATCGATGCTTTACAAAATGGCGAAAATGCCTACATATACTTGGAGCCGACTCAGGCGTTGAAGGCGTGATCATATCATGAATTCAATGCTTGACATTGAGGAGCTTCTCTATCAGGCGGTGCACGAAGACGCTGGACAGACTTCCCATGCAGTCGTTCGTCAGATGCAATCTCTATCAGGATGGGCTGTCAGTCTGCCTCTACGCTTGGTCCTCTCCTGGCCTTCTATTTATGGAAGAGGAAAACGTTCAACCACCGTCAACTACCACAATAATTGCTTCCTTGGGATTGGGAATGGCCTCGGTCAACTTTGTATTCGGACGACATGGTGGATTTTCTTTGGATGATTCTTTGCCAGACTGCTATGAGGGGACCCCTATGGAGGACATGGATGAGGGTGAGATGAGAGGCGTTGAGGTGGAAGCACTGGGTGGCGAAGAAACGAAGGCTAGGACACCAGATGGTGAGGCGATGCATCGCGAGAAGGTGACAATGAGGCCGCAATGCGACAGGTTGGGGACTGAGGACACAACACAGGTGGAAGTGGCGTAGAGTATGGAGGTACAGGTGGGTGGTAGCGAAAGGTAGAAGAGGAGCAGGAGATGTGACAAAAGGGGTTCGCTATTGCGCCGTGTGTCCTTTAAATGGATGGTCTAGACTCTTTCGGGATTTATGGCACTAGGAGTTCACGATGCAACGCTTCTTAAAATCCCAATCGATCAAACCGTGAGAACACAGATATACGCCGCGTGTCCTCCAGAGGAACGGTTGAGATGGCATTTGATGCTAGAAGAGGGATGCCTCCATGATCAGGCTCTGCTTGACGTGTCCGGGTGCTAGGACCATAGGCCCAGCTTCAAAGGCACTTATCGACATTTTGGGGTTCGGGGTTTCGAAATATGAAATGACAGAGGACTCTTACCCCTCGAACTCCCGATTGCCGATATGCCAACTTGACTAGATCCTGCGCAACATACCACTGGATCGGACGACCGAGAATTAGTATTGAAATAGGGGCACTTTTTCTGATGCTATATATTGGGTAACTTTATAGCCCCGAAATCCCGATGACCGCTGATCTATTTTGTCGCTTAATTTTAGCCCGAACTGGACTTCTTCTGCGAGCTGCGCTCGACGCTTATGGCTACGGCCTTTGAATAAAACTCACCTAACCGGATTTCAAAATCCCACTTCCATGTGTTTACATCAGAGGCCTCAAATCAGAGAGGAAAACATCCCTGTAAAAGAAATGTCGTTAACATTAGGCTCCATGGGGGATAGAGTCGTCCCTGTGATGCTCTAAGAATTTATTCCGCAGCTTCAGTGCCTTGCTGTTGGGCTATGGAGTCAAGCTCAAAACATCCCGCTTATGAAAATATAGGTCGAAAAAAATAAAGCAAAACAAAATAAAATACATGCTCGAAAAAGCTTATTTATATACAATCCTAATTCTAATGAAATATTTCACATGGGGCTAGGTGAAAGCAGACTTCCACCACAGCCAATCAAGTAACTTCCTGAAGGGAAGCTCTTGCCTTCTGTCGATGATCACTAGTAGATGGTGTAACCGTGACAATATAATGGTTACACTCTTCAACTCCTCCTTACAGGCTTGGTTAGCGTTGGAAGTCACTCCTGGATTGCTTGCAGGAGCAGAGCCCGACACCCATCAGTTTAATGTCACGATTTGATAAATGGTCGATCAAATGGGTAGAGACTCGAAGAGATATCTCTCCAACTCAGGGACTGGGTTTGGTATGCAGGGAACAATTGAGGTCTTGATCTAACTTTAGTCAGGGGGTTGATTTAAAGATGAGCAGGTGGAAGACTTAGGAGAAAAATGAACAAACTACCTCAGGAAACAGGCCTTTCGGCGGTCTGTAGGGGAAAAACTCTAAACGCAAGATCCTCCTGGTTCAGGGCTTCAAGAAACTGAAGGGAAGACTTGACTAGATCCTCCAATTCCAAGTCATTCAACGTTAAGGAAATCATAGGAACCGATTAGAGACGCCGTAACTATTACAGTGATCCATTACAACATCATCCTATAACAGCTACAGCTCGACTGGATCCTCCAATTCCGAGCTTCTCTAACACAGTGTAAACAAAGACATGAAAGAAACTGGCATTCATAAGGCAAGAAGTGTCAAAAGTTCATACATAACCAGAGCAACAATGCTTCATTAAAACTTTACAACCGAGAGCTCTGCTCAACCATCGATGCTTTACAAAATGGCGAAAACGCCTACATATACTTGGAGCCGACTCAGGCGCTAAAGGCACGATCATATCATGAATTCAATGCTTGACGTTGAGGAGCTTCTCTATCAGGCGGTGCACGAAGACGTTGGACAGACTGCCCATGCAGTTGTTTGTTAGATGCAATCTCTATCAGGATGGGTTTTCAGTCTGCCTCTACGCTTGGTCCTCTCCCGGCCTTCTATTTATGGAAGAGGACAACGTTCAACCATTGTCAACTACCACAATAACTGCTTCCTTGGGATTGGGAATGGCCTCGGTCAACTTTGTATTCGGACGACGTGGCAGATTTTCTTTGGATGCTTCTTTGCCAGACTGCTATGAGGGGACCCCTATGGAGGACATGGATGAGGGTGAGACGAGAGGCATTGAGGTGGAAGCACTGGGAGGGGAAGAAACGAAGGCTGGGACACCAGATGGTGAGGCGATGCATCGCAAGAAGGTGACAATGAGGCCGCAATGCGATAGGTTGGGGACTGAGGACACAACACAGGTGGAAGTGGCATAGAGTATGGAGGTACAGGTGGGTGGTAGCGAAAGGTAGAAGAGGAGCAGGAGATGTGACAAAAGGGGGTCCGCTATTGCGCTGTGTGTCCTTTAGTTGGACGATCTAGACTCTTTCGAGATTTCTGGCACTAGGAGTTCACGATGCAATGCTTCTTAAAATCCTGATTGATCAAACCGCGAGAACACAGATGTACGCCGCGTGTCCTCTAGAGGAACGGTCAAGATGACATTTGATGCTAGAAGAGGGCTGCCTCCATGATCAGGATCGCTTGACGTGTCCAGGTGCTAGGACCACAGGCCCAGCTTCAAAGGCGCTTATCGACATTTCGGGGTTCGAGGTTTAGAAATATGAAATGACGGAGGACTCTTACCCTTCGAACTCCCGACTGTCGATATGCCGACTTGACTAGATCCTGTGCCACACACCACTGGATCGGATGACCCAGACTTAGTCTTGAAATAGGAGCACTTTTTCTGACGCTATATATCGGGTAACTTTATAGCCCCAAAATCCCGATGACCACCGATCTGTTTCGTCGCTTAATTTTGTTCCGAACTGGACTTCTTCTGCGAGCTGCGCTCGATGCTTATGGCTGCAGCCTTTGAATAAAACTCACCTGACCGGCTTTCAAAATCCCACTTCCATGTGTTTACATCAGAGGCCTCAAATCGGAGAGGAAAACATCCTTGTACAAGCAATGTCGCTAACAGACTGTATTTGCACATGTAGTTTTCCAATTCTTTTGTTCCAACATTATTTTGTAGCATGTCAATATTGAAGTCTCCTACAAGCACAATGGGTCTGTTTAGATGAAAATGGCCTAATGCATTGGAAATAACATTTAGTATGTTGGAGAATGATGCATGGGGAGCAACATACAGATTCAGTATTACAATTTCTGTTCCATGGAAAAATATTTTTGCAAGCACCATCTCAACATTCTTTTCTTCGAAATGTATATGGTCCAAAATTGGTACATGTTTTTTCACCAATATCATCACCCCATGTGTAATGAAACTTGAAATGCAATTGTGATTTGGAAATTGTTTATTTTGCATGTATAATGCCATGTATGTTTCCTGCAAGCACGGAATATCAAATTGCATTGTATCATAGTCATTGAGTATATCATCCATGTGTGCATGTAAGCTGCGTGTGTTAAGTGAGAGAATTGATACATATGAATTTGTTTGTATGAATTGGTAATCATACTGCAGATGCCATTTTACGGTAGTCCTGAGGCGTTCCATTTAAATATCAACTTTCCGTTTGATTTTGAAGTTATCTTTTGTAAGAGGATTTATTAAATACAAGGAGTCTATGCTTCTGACATGGGACATTGCTGTGTATAAAAGTCCATGTATTCGAATTCCAGCAGACTGAAATGCAACATTATCAAGTGTTAGTCCTTGCGATCTGTGGACTGTACGTGCACATGCAAGTTTAATTGGAAACTGTTTTCGAATCTTCAGTCGACCTGCCTTTGCTAATGTCGATACTGGCTTTGATATTCACAAAATAGGTGTCCAATCGCTTGCAGTGTTTGAATTATATAGGTAAGCCAACTTGCTTGCTTGTTGCTTGCCTATATGCATTTCATGGAACTTAATCCAAAGGGCATCAAGTTTTTCTGTTTTGGTATAGCCTTTGAGTATTCTATCTGCACCATTAACCAAGCCATCCTGTGAATCATAGTTGCAAGCATATATTTCAACCAACATTTCTAATTTCAGGACAAGCTGCAAAGGTAAAGTGGCTGTATGTTCACGACGTGACACATTTACATGGTTGTTTTCTTCCAGGTTAATTGAATTGATGATGATATCATCGCCAGGCATGAGAGATAGCATGTACCTGTTATACATTGCAACATCCTTATTTGTGTATAACAGGTAAGGGAATGTTGGGTTTGTTGGTGTAGGTCACAAGCACCTCAAATTGATATATGTTAAGTCATCATATGTTTGGTTGTTTGTCCGCATTCTATTCAGAATTGCAATAAATGTTTCATCTGTCTGGCACATTGTAGTATGCAATTCAAAGCATTTAATATTGTCTCTCTAGAATTCATGCATCATAGTTTGTATGTTAACCGTAGGTTGTTCAAATATCAAAGAATCTTGGATTGGTTGTGCCTGGTAAAGATCCCCACATAACATCATATCAATGTTTCCAAAGTATTTTGTGTGCACATGTTTTATGCTTCTTAGTCAGTTGTCAATGGAATACAAGAAGCGATTTCTAGTCAAAGATGCCTCATTTATAAAGACAAGTTGGAGTTTATCATAAATCTTAGATAACGTATCTAACATTTCCTTGCTAAGTGGAAGAAACTATGACTTGTTAAAAGGCATTAAAAATGCAGAGTGGACTGTTGTTCCACCTGCATTATATGCAACTTTTCTTGTGTATGCAACTATTAGGCCCTTTGGTTTCATAGGATCAGAGGAATTGTTTGAATCATAGATTTGTATAAGAATTTGGAACAATGCTTTCATTGTGAATGCCTTGCTTGTTCCTGCTCCGCTTGTAAGGAACAAGTGCACAATAATGTCCATGTTCAAGCGTTTTTTAAGCACAATGTCCTTTAGAATTGTTTGCTGTTCTCAATTCAACAGACGTCTTATTCTGTGGTATTCATTATTTTCAATAAGGAAATGATGTTTTGTGATTTGAAAACCAAGATTGATACATTTTTCACTGCCACCTGTTCGAGGACGAGGAAAATCCACTCGCAAGTCATATTACTCGTAGGGAGTTCTGGTTGTTTTTCGGTTTGTGAATGTCTCATCAAGATTGTCAAGGTTTTCTAGCTCATTAACTGCAATTTCTAAATCACCCCATGTTGGATTAACATTGTAAGTAAATCTAGCTGCATTGATTTGCACTATAGTCTTAGAGGCAACATACACAGCTTCCCATATAGAGAATTTATGTTTTAATGTCTCTTCGTTTTCATCGAACGGAACATATAACATCAGTTTTTCTCTAAAATAGTTTTCATAGTTAGAATGTTTATTGTATTTGACAAACCATATCACAGAGGGTTTTTTTCTTTTTGATATGGGCACACCATTTTTTTTAATGCGATATGAATTCTGCTAAGAAGATATGCCTAATAGGAGATGTACGCTGGAGGTAATAATCAATAATAGAGCGACATAGCACGTCTTCTGAATTGTCAGGCTCTTGTTCTAGCAAAAATGGTGGTTTAAGCACAAATGTGCATTTCTCAAGTGGAGATGTGTTTATGAAGACACATTTTCTTGAACTACAATTGAGGGGCAGGGAAAGTGCAATGTGGACTGCATGTTGAGCAAACATTTGTTGAAGATTAAGCAATGTATTGCAAGCCTACGTATCATTTGTATGGCATCAATATGAATTCTTTCACGTTCTTTGTGTATCCTTCTGAATGCACTTGTCATAGATTTGTCAACCTTTTTCATATACGAGGTACAATATGATGCTGGAGAATATGCATTGAGGACGTACTGCACATCTGTATTTGCATTCCACATAACTGGCATGTCCTTAGAGAAACCGTTGTTCCAAATATGGGAAAGTTTTCGTTTAAGGAAAACTGTTGGTTGTTTAAGCGTACATTGTATGGCTTGGATGTACTCATCTTCTGATAGATTTAGCTCTGTTAAGAAGTCATCAAAGCTCATCAACTCGTCAAATTCTCCTTGTTTTAGAAAGGAGAATAAGGATTTAGATTTATCAACAACAACATTGTCCTCTAAACTAAGTGGCTTTATGATTCTTTTTTCTCTCATTGGCGGCACAAGAAAGTTGTATCTGCAATGCAAGTTTTTTCATTTTCTACAACTTCTTGTATGATAATGTCTATAAACTTTGTCAAGTTCTAGATCCAAATGATCTGTGTTGCATGTTATGTATTTATCCACAAATTACTCGATTTCTGAATTGTTGTTAGCTACATAGACTGGTGCACCCTCTATCCACAAGAGTGCGTGGTCATGTTCATTCCCCCTATTTTGGAATTCAGTCACAAAAAAGTAGTCCGATATTTTTCTGAAAAAAGTTTCATCATGGCATATCAATTGTCTCAAAGCATTTATTCTATGTCTATAGTAGCGAGTACATGTCACTGGGTCTTTTCTTATGACGTAGTCAATGCCATTATTTTCCAGTGTATCGGTTTGTTTTTTACGTTTCCTGTTCCTATGAAAGTCAGATACGACAGCCACCAATGGATCCCAACAATTCTTTGCACTTGTAAATGTGATGAAAAATGTTAGCGGGCCCAATTGCCGGATCATTGCAAAAATAATTTTCTTGTTTTATTACAAATAGTCAGGAGAGATGCAAATGTTTTTGAAATCTATGTATCCAATATCAGATTTAAGGATTTTTTCTAGGTTTACTTTGTACTTGACATCCTTGGCCAACAACTTTCTTCCTTGTAATTGGCCTTTTCTTATTTGAACCCACATGCAAGACAACAATTTCTCTATTATTATGCGCATTGTTTTGAAAAACAAATTTGTTATGTGACAGGAGAAGTCACCGCTTGAATGTAGCAGCTCCCATCGAACTATTTTATGATAACTGAATCATTCTGTAATGTCATTGGGACATGGATCTCCATAGAAGAGTGTTGGGAAGTTCATTTCCTCAGGGAATATGTCCTTGAATATTCCAAGTGGACGTTTCCCCTCAGTAGGTGCAATTTCGACAATCTTGTCTTGCAAGTCACGAATGCACTGTGAATCAGTGAATCCATGCACCAATGTCTCAGCAGGTGTTTCATTCTCCGATTCATCACTTGTATCAAATTCACTAGTAGTTTCAAGAGTCTCTACAAAGTTGTCATCCTCTTCTCCAAGAAGACTATTCCAGTTCTCATTTATACAAATGTTCTGTGCTTTGTACAGGGCTCTGGAACATAATTCATTTAATGCTTTCATAACAATATGCACATGCACTTTTCCTGTCTGATACACATTTTTGTATCGCAAGCGTCTTTTGAGAGCCACAACAATTATCATTGTATCGCTAATGAATTGTGTCAAGGATTTTGCACAATATCTAGCTGAACATGCACATTAATAATTGATCATGTTAAGCCCATCTGGGGTCATTTATAGCCCCAGGGCCCGATTTGTGCAAATGCAATTCGCAGAGACACAAGTCTCTCTTCAAGTTTCGTAAGTGCACTTACATTTGGTAGTGGTGTATTACATCTTATTTGGTCAGGGGTTGAAAATTGTGGCAGTTTTCCATTTTCAAGTGACTGCTTGCATGGAAGACAAATTTTGCCACTGGAAAATGTTTTATCATGTGCTGTCAAGAGGAGTTATTTTTCTTCCAAATCAGGCGTGAACGACTTACTATTTTTTACGAAATTCAATTGATCGCAAATTGCACATGCAATGGAAGGAGTGTCTTTGATTTGTTTCATGTAGGTCTATCTTGCATCTTTCTTTCACAGGGAAGTATGGGTAGGAAGTGTTTGTTGGTTTTCATTGGTAGTAGTGCACGGTGTTGCTTCTAGCCCACAGAATGTGATTTTTTCCTTTCGGACAGTTGCATGATTTTTTCGTGGGATATGCGACCGTGCCTATTTATGTTGTGTTGTGCATGAACAATTTTTTTTAGATTGTGATATGTCAGTTTATCTCTAAAAGGAAGCGTAGCAATGTATTTTTTTCTCTCGCGCATGACCTTTTTCAAGTTGTGGTAACTTAGTCTACATTTCTTGTTCAAGGGCAAGATGACCCGATGGCAGCTGGGATGAGTTTCACTCTGATTAAATAGCATGCGATGCTTATGCACATTCGATGTGGTTGGCTGGCATTGACACTGGACACTGGAACGAAAATATTTCCTATACCACCAATGTTTTTTTCTCTCTTACGTATGAACTTTTTCAGGTTGTGATAACTTAGTCTACGTTTTTTGTTTAATCCTTGTATGGCCTCATCACAACTCGGACAAATTTCATGCATGAATTTTTCAAGTTGTGATAACTTAGCCTACGTTTTTTGTTTAAGCACTGTATGGCCTTATTGCAACTGGCATGAGTTTCATTCTCATTAAAAAGCATGCCATGCGTTTGCAGATTCAATGTGGTTTGGGTTGCATGGACATTGAACCCTGAACCAGTGATATGTCCAAGCAAAGGTTGATAATGGATATGTGTCGTATCTGTTTTCAAGGAGAGGATGCCAATTGTTCGATCGTAATTTGAATCAATAGACCATGAATGGATAGTGCCATCTGGGAGGGCCGACCATACCTGGATATTTACTCTAAATATGATAGATAGCCATTGCAAACATAATTTGCAAACCTCCAC
The DNA here is from genome assembly GCA_009831015.1 of Picea engelmannii. Taxonomy (NCBI): domain Eukaryota; kingdom Viridiplantae; phylum Streptophyta; class Pinopsida; order Pinales; family Pinaceae; genus Picea; species Picea engelmannii. The sequence continues at coordinate 8,344 of ML873521.1, read as the reverse complement.
ATTTCCTTTTTCATATGGAAGCACCATGTTTACAAGGTATTCTTGCCAACTTCCAATTGCCGACATATTTTCTAGGAGATATGGTGAAAGGTGTTGAGGAAAGTAGCTAAAAGCCTGTTGGCTGCCGCCTATAATTGCATTGCAAAAGGACTGTACAGTGTAAATCTGCAACGACTGCACATTGAACTCTGCTACTACCAAACAACAAATTGCATTGAACAAACTATCTCCACTGTTGGAAGATTGGTTGTTGTCATTGATGTCAACCCTAGTCATGGGTTTTGGACCACACGATTGATGAAGGTATTTGGACATGAAGGACAATGCACATGCAGATGAAACACCCATGGATGGATAATATACATCATGTTGTTTTTACTGGTATGTGGCACGTCATGTGGATCCTCATGGTTGAGGAGAAATGAATTTTTGAAGATGAGAAAGTGAATTGAAGAAGGAAGTACATGTAGGCCTTGAAGATAATTAAAGAAAATAATTACAAAATAAGAAAGTGTTAGCTCGGCCCTAATGTTAAAAGGAAGTGACATAAATGGTATAAATAAACATTATTATACATTCATTTGATACAAGTCAAATTTCAGAGGAAATCAGAAGTAAAGAAGGCTGGATTTCAAGGGAGGATGAAGTCTTTTGGTGATGTGTTCTAAGGTATGTTATTTTCAGGTCATCTTACCATTTTTGCTATAACTTTTTTTCTAGAATGATTCAGATGGTGAAATCGCTATGGTATTGAGAAGACATATCAAGGTACCTATGGTAAAATGTTCATCTCTTGATTCACTATAATTATGGAGATACACTCTGTGGAAGATAGGGTTTGTGACCAGTTCTGAAGCTAGTCAATAAACAAGTGTTCCGGGTAAAACAGTCATAACTTCTTCATCAAGAATCCAAATGAAGTGGGAAAAATTT
>WSFP011456520.1:0-19266 GCA_009831015.1 Picea engelmannii | reverse complement strand
TTAGTTGGTGTAAAAATGATTTCTAAATTTTTTTAATATAGTCCTATTCAAATAATTAAAAGATTAATAATGATTTATTAATGTGCAATGCCCAATATGCAATGTGCAATTTCTTAAATAATTATTTAATATTATTTATTAATTATTTAATTATTTAGTTGGTGTAAAAATTGTTTTTAAATTTTTTTAATATAGTCCTATACAAATAATTAATGTATTCATAATTATTCATTAATTTAATAAAAATTAATTAATTATTAATAAAAGTTAATAAAATACATGGATTCCATACCCATACACCATAACTTTGAGACTCGTGTTGGACTTGTTCCGCACCAGTATATGCACCATCTGCTATAATTAAGTTGCTTAGTACATGCACTCGTTCCAACCATGTGCTACAGCAGCATAATTAAATTGCTTATTAAATTTCCACCACCGACCTGGCAATAAAATGTTGTTTTGAAGGAAAACCAGGAAAAAAATTGAATCGCTTGCAACAAAATTAAACTATGAAAAAAACGATAATTTTTTGGTCAACTCAAAAAGTAACTTGTAGTAAATGCAAAACTGATTGCTATAATCATAAGCCTTTGGTAGGGACTACTAAAGTTAATGTGCAATTTATTAAACAATTAAACAATTATTAATTATTCAATATTATTTATTAATTATTTTGTATGAAATAAATATTTATTTGTTAATTATTTAATATTGCAATGTGCAATGCTATGTGTGTTAGTGTAAAAATGATTTTCTAATTTTTTTAATATAATCTTATACAAATAATTAAAAAAATAATTATTATTTATTAATGTGGAATGCACAATTTATTAAATAATTAATTATTTGTTAATTATTTAATATCATTTATTAATTATTTAATATTAAATAATTATTTATTTATGTAATATTGTAATGTGTAATGTGTTGTTTTTTATGTGCATAAAGGTTTGCTTTGACAATTTGTCCACACCTCCGCACACACAGATATATCCCCTTAGAGATATGTCTGTTAGTTGGTGTAAAAACAATTTTTTGATTTTTTTAATATAGTCATTACAAATAATTAAAAGATTAATAATTATTTGTTAATGTTCGATGTGCAATTTATTAAATAATTAATTATGTAATATTAGTTATTAATTATGTAATATTGCAATGTGCAATGCATTTGCTGCTTATGTGGTGAAACTTTTGCTTTTATCCGCATAATCCCAACACAAGTATGTCTGTTAATTGGTGTAAAAATGTTTTTTTAATTTTTTTAATATAGTGTTATACAAATAATTAAAAAATTAATAATTGTTTGTTAATTTAATAAAAAATAATTAATTATTAATAAAAGTTAATAAATTTATGTGTTAATAAAGTTAATAGAAACTTTGAGACTACATGTACATTCAAGATCCGCTACATCTGCATAACTAAGTTGCTTATTAAGTTATCGTGCATGCACTTGTTCCAAGATCTGCACTTGGTTGGGGAAAGTTTATGTTTTTGAACAGAGTTTTTGGATGGCAAGATCTGTATTTTCACTGGAGATGTACTAAAAAAATTATTTAATATATTTTTTGTGAAATTTTTCTTTGGGAAAAAACCATGAACTACAACTGCATAATTAAATTGCTTATTAAATTTTTTTCGGCCAACAATAAGATGTTGTTTTGAAAAATCAATCATAAATTGAGAAAAAAATTGAATCACTTGCAACAAAGTTAAACTATGAAAAAAAGAGATAATTTTTTAGTCATCACAAAACAAATTGATATACTCCCAAGCCTTGACAAGTACTAATAAGAATTATGTATATAAATTAAACTCATTACAACTAATTCTACATAAATGAAATGTTAAGAGTAAATTAGTTAATTACCATAAAATATGAATTATGTACATAAATTAAACTCATTGCAACTAATTTTATACGAATGTAATGTTAAGAATATGGATTACTAAATTCAACTACATCTTAAGAAGCTCATTTAATGCGCTGCAAGGTTGTTTTTAACCATTAAATTCTTGATAAAGAAAGAATGTGAAAATGTTAATTTAGAATTTAAAAGAATGCATACCAAAGGTTTTATTAACTATAAAGATAGTAGAGAAGTGAGGCTTCTCTAGAAGAAGTAACCTCTCTCTATTGAAATTTTGCATGAGAACTAAAAATTTCTATTCAAATGTTAATGGAATTTTGTGTTGAATTTTAACTCAAAATTATACTGAATAAGAGGAGCCACATAGTTGTTAGTTCTTGCCTTTTTAGGTGCACATAAGTTAAGTTTGGCATAGACTAAGACCTTTTAGTCAGAACATCACTAAGTATAATTCATTGTTATTTGGAAACAAGTACTCTGTACATTTGGTGATATTATCAGAACTTCACTACAGACAATTGAAATATCCAAGCTATATGTTTCCTCGATAGTTGCTCTTGTAATGATACAAATCTCCCATGAAATAATAAGTGACGACAACAGATGATAGGAATCCATGACATAGACAAGTTTACCCATTTTGGTCATTTCACAAGTAATGTTTTCTTTGGAGAATTAACATGCTCTATACGTATTTGATAATAATGATATTGTATTTATTTTAATCTCTTTACATTATACTCGTTTAGTGACACATTAAACTTTCTTCAGTTTTTAAATAATAAAATAAATCTAGCCTCGTAACAATTCAAATCTCCCACGGAGTAATAAGTGAAGGCTTCCTAGAAACTGACAATAGGAATCCATGACAAACAAGTTTACCCATTTTGGTAATTTTGTAACTAATGTTTTGTTTGGAGAATTAACACATGGTTGTTTGCATGCTATATATGTATCTAAGTGTAATCATAAAACATAAAATACTATAACAATAAAGTGAATGCAACTTGGGTACACGATAAGATCAAATTTCATGTTTACAACATGTAACTTGGTAACATATAGATTCCTATATTATCACTTCTCTCTAACTAGCTTGTTGAAAGTATTTCTTTCGTTACAGGTGAAGATAAGAAAACTCAAATACCATGTCTCAACGAGAACTTTACCATACTTTTTACCACATTTATACAAACATGGCAGGTATTGGTTACCATTATATATATGTGTGTGCCAAGTATCGGTTACCATAATCATTCTAACATCCCCAATATCAGTAATAAAAGGTAAATTGGTAATCTGCAACTACATTTTTTTCCTTCAGATGTTAAGATGATAGATAACCATGAGCTCCTCTCGTCTCTAGCGTTTGGCAGTTGAGGCAGACAAAGTTAGTGAGCTCTGTAGTGGGAAACGAGTGTAATTCATGGGAGAGTCATGTCGAAATGAAGTGCAGTGACAGTGTCAGGTGAGTAAGAGCAACCTTGATTTATAGAGAATTAGAATCCCAATTCTTGAATCGCATCTCCGCGGAATCATGTTGTATACACAATAAATCCTCAGGCCTTATTGCAACAAGTTGGGCCTATTTTCATGTATAATTGGGGCCTAGTGTATAGTCATAATGTTGCACCATAGAGAGCGAGGAGAAACGTTCTTTATGAACAAGATTTCACCCAAGCATTTCACTGGTTTAGCTCGATGTCACGAAGTTGAATTGATTCCATTCATTATAACTAATTTCTTTTGGTTTTCACTTTAGATTTGCTTATCGAAACTCAACTTCTCTACTTAAAGCTTGGTAGATAGCCTCTAATTATGGCAGGCTCTGGTGCTGTTAGTGAAATTCAATTCTTGTCTGCAAAAGGAAGTTGGTGTTCAGTTGATGATTTTGGTCAAGTTGTTGTCCCGCCCATTTTGTCTTGGGGTTCCTTAATTTTCTACTATGAGGGTTTCAAAGAGACATTGCGGTCGTAGGAAACCATGGCTCATGCCCCGAGTAGAATGCTATAATGGCCCGAGTTTTGATATCATCAGGTTTACAAAGAAATCCAAGAAAGCACTCATCCAAGGTGAGAATAACAGGGCTGACACATGTGGAATAGGATCAAGCTAGATCAAAAGCACAAAAAGGGTTAATAAAATCAATACCATGTTAATACAATGTTAGATCACTCATCAAAATTCAAAATAAATAGTTAAACCCCATTACAAGTCTAATATGATTTTGACATATCAATACCTTTCTTGTAGGAACTTAACTCAAGGGACAAGCATTTTGACATACCAATACCTTTCTTCTTTCTTGTAGGAGCTTAACTCAAGGGACAAGCATTTTGACATATCAATACCTTTCTCCTTTCATATAGGAGCTTAACTCAAGGGGCAATGCTTGTGTTGTGATTAATTGCAAGAGAAGAGAGAATAAATGCTTCTATTCTTGATAGGTGGTTTTTGGAGGATCATTTTTAAAAGAAGAATAAATTAAAGAAGAGATTCTAGTATGTCATATAATATAAGAAGAAAATGGTTGTTGTTATTAGAGAATCAAAAGTGATGAGGAATTTGGTGAAACTCTCTTTTACAGTAAGGTTTTCCATGTTACTCATGCTTTGCAAGCAATATCTTGCTCCCACAAGGTCAAATTGTATGATCCTCCCATCGCGATAGAGGTTAGAGGGGCTAATGCTCACAATTTTGAGAAGAAAGTCACAAACTTTCAACAATTCATCACAAAAGCCTCAAAGCATGGAAGAACATCATGTTCAACACATGAATGCTCTGTGAGGAAACTTGTAGAGGTCCCATAAGTTAAAATCATCCCCTTATCATAGGAGAAAATTACTCTTGTTCATAGAAAAATCCTTTTTGGGAAAGTCATGGGGAAATGTGTTGGTTACAAGGTTATAGAAATTTTGTTAACAAAATATTGTATCCCTCTAATGAAGAGCATTGAAACTTCTCTCATTGTGGTAGAGGATATATTGTTTTTCTATTTCAGTTGAAGGAAGACCAAGTGTTATTCTTGAACCATTGGTCTTTGGATTTTAATCTAGAAGAAGATATTCCAACAAAGATCTCAGTAGGATTCATCTACCTCACTTAACACTCATGTTTTGGGATGATTAAACTTTTTAGGTGATTGGAGATAACATTGGCTAGTTCATAGACAAAGTATTGCCAAAGGCATGTTAGTGCGCATGCACGTGAATATGTGTAGAAGTGGACTTAGAGAAAGGCTTAATTGAAGTAACATTGTTGAATCTAGACAGATAGTGCCATATTTAAGAGTTATATTATAAGTAGCTCTCGTTTAAGTACAATAAGTGCCATGATTATGGCCACTTTGCACGTAAACAATGAATTGGTGAAAGAGAGGATAACTCAAACCCCAACAAAGCTAAAAAAAATCCCCTACTTTAACAATGAAGCCCTTCAATATTTTAGACTTGTTATAGCGCAAGTTGTAGGTTGGGAAAATCTTGACCCAACCACGAAACAAGTGCTACAACTTGGGAATCATACACCTAATGTCACCTCGATGTAGGTCTCGCACTTCAAGGGTGACTAGGTCACTCTAGGGAGGCGATCCCGGTGACCCTAGGGGGATTGAGATGGAGATGGAGGGGAATGGAAGTGAAGCCTCTAGAATTCAATTCTAAGTGGAATAAAAGGTAGGGAGAGATTCCTTGCAAGTCAAGTAATTGTTGCCCCGCAAGTGTAGTACTTCTTCAAATGATTGTACCTACTCGAGACACAAAAAAAGACACTTTGCAATGATATATGTTAGTTGGATCAGAAAGTTAAGATTGTTGTCCCTAATTTGCAGCAGTAGATAACATTATATATCAGCAAGTAAATGGTACTATAAGCTGCTCAATAAGTGCTAAATATCAAGTAGAAAATACAATAGAAAGACTAGCTAAACTCAAGATGAAAAGCCAATATTCTAACACAAAAGATAAGGTTGTTGTAAATACTTGTCTACAAAAAATCATATCAGCCTTATGAATGTAACATTCAATGTATTACAATAAGAAAATCAGCCAATGAAATCTCCTCAAACTTTTCCAAAAGGTGCGCTAGGCCAAGGAGAGTAAGTATGCAAACTTTGAGCAAAATCCAATGGTTGATAAGAGAGTCATTCAAGTAAATGAGTTACGTTTTTTACAGCCCTAATGGTTGAAGATGCAATTTTGTAACAGCAGCAAGAGTTCACCCCTTGATGGGGACGCCCTAGTGGTTGTGAGGTGCCCAAGGCACAAGGAGTACAATCCACTTTGCAAGAAGTAAAAATGACTGAAATTCACGTTTCCTATTGCATTGATTTTATATCTCCAATGCAAAAAGGTATGGCTAGTGCCTTTACTATTGGGTTAATGGAGTCAGATAAACAAATATCTTAGAAAAACTACCTCCTTGTGAGTGTAAGCCCTTTTACTTCCCAAGGCAAGTTTCTCTAGGCTAGGGTTTAAGCTAAGAGGGTGTATGCCCTTATACTTCTCTTAGCAAACCCTAGTGTAATAAATGAGATGAAGCAATAAAATGATGAAGACTATGGTGGGGGTGTATGCCATTATACTTCCCACCTAGCACCTAGCATAACAATACTTGACTTGAAGAAAATGATAGCATAATAGTAGAAAACCATACCAAGATCAAGAGAAATGGCAAAACAATCCACCATAAGATCTATAAAAGAATCATTCAAGGCCGGCGCTAGACTTCCATCAACCGTTCACCAATAGATAGCCATAAACAAGTGCACAAGAGATTAAAAGAGCCAAGTGTGGCACAAATTTCAGACCAAGTCCTCTCCCAAGAGGGAGAGTTGTGATTAAAATGAGATCTTATGATCTCTATTTATACAAAATGTAGCTAACATGGTTTGTCCACAAATTAAGGAGTAAAACACAAGATTAGGGGTCAAAAACCCTAATCTTGCCCCCTTAACAAAGAAATATTAAACAATTCACTTAAAATTTCACTTTTTGCACAAATAAAACCCTATTTTAGGAGGATGTCACCCCTTTAGGGGACGTTTTGCCACTTTGACGAAGTCGTTGGTGTTGGAGAAGCATGGGTAGGCCTCCAAAGGCCACATGTCAAGCATCTAAGCACTCTCATCATGGTGAATACCCTCTCCTCCTCAAAACATCCATGTGTCAAAAGAGTGGCACCTCACCACCATGTCTTAGCCCCAAAAGCAAGATGTCAAGCTCAAAATAGGACGTTTTTCCCCTCCTAGGAAAATCGTTTGGCAAGTGAGGGTTGGGCTAGGTCATCCAAGTCATCATCAAGGCCATCCAATCTAATCTTTCTCATCGGGCATGCAGGCCCCTGGCATCCAACCTGTGGGCTTGCAACTCCATGGAAGCCCAAACTAGGCTTGTTCTCCCAAAATTGTCCACGAACTAGGTCCTGCAAATACATGTAAACACGCCCTCGAAGGATCTCAAGTCATAACATCATGATACATGAATACAATTAATAAATAAGCCATCTAATCATGTGCATCAAATATCACTATATCAAACAATTAACAACTCAAAGACACTATGCGACTTGTCAAGCTTGAATATGGGAGGGTTGACGAGGTGTCATATTGGGTAGATCTTGCCCTAAGTCAAGGAGAGTTTCCAAGAAGTCCCTCTTTAATCCATGTAAAGTGGACGAAGTGGTCGAGGTCAAGAATCAATGGGCATAGGGCTCATGACATATAAGGGGTCGTAGTGTCTCATTCATGGGTGCATTTGTAGAGGGTGTGTGGTACCTTCGTCCACAATGCACTTTTTCCAAGCCCATCAATTTTCCTTTTATCTTTCTTTCTTTATTTTCTTTCAATATAGCATAAGTAGAGGTTGAAGGTAGCGTGGTGACCAGGTGGTGGCAATGTCACCCACAAACACCTAATGAAAATGAGAAGGTTGGCTCATGATGAGACCCCCTTTCTCTTAGCCATGCAACTGATAGCCATTACCCTGGTTTGGTGAACATATGATGGTAATGTCATACCACTAGATATTCATGGATGTGATAGGTCGGTTCGTGATGAGACCTCCTATCCTTCAACTAACCTTTTAAGAATTATTTATTATATTGTGGGTCCCCTTTATTCAAAGATAAGTGTTTCGTTGCTTTCTTGGGTGATCCCTAGGTGAAGCATCTTGAAGGTTTATACAAGGATTTTATCTTTTACCCAACATCAACCCCTCTGGGCCTTTAGCCCCTTCTTCCCATAGAATGAGGGACAACCCCTTCTTGGGTCAATACACCCTAAAATCCCAAGAGATAAGGAAATGGAGGGGAATACTGATGGAAAATGGTAAGTATGGTGGGGAATGATACAATGCCTCATTAAGGGATTTCCCAATAGCAAACCCATCCCCAAAGAAGACCACTTACTAGGGCACAATGTCTACCACCAAGGTGAAGTAGGGAAAAATGCATAATGTCCAAGCATATATCATGCAATATAGATCAATCTAAGATACAACATAATCAATTGGCTTGAATATTAAAATGATGCTCACCATAATATTGACTTGTACCTCATGGAGCAAGGACCACTGCCTTCCGGAAGCCAGCTAATGTGGTGGATGCCATCTGCAAACCTGTGACCATCTATGGTGGTGAGTGGGTTTCCCATCTATGCAAAAGGGTATTGTTGGTCATGTAGTCTCTCAACACTCCATATCTGCAACCTGAGGGCCTCGAGACATGATCTCCTTAGTTATCCACAAAATGGGGATAACATCTGGCTCCTACTTGGGGACATGTGCTTGTCGTAGAGTGCATGAGAACCACAACATCTCCTGGTATACCTGTGCTTGCAAGGAAACATCAAATTGTCAAGTGCAGGAAGGCCTACTCATCCTTGTTCTCATATGATGATATTCAAAACCAACTAAGCTAGAAAAATAAATTTTGACATTTTTTCAAAAAAAATTCTAAACTAAGCATGAAATCAATATGCAAGTAGAGAAAAATGAAAATGAAATGCATCTAAACTAATATGAGAAATCAAGATGCAAATGTGGGGATTCAAAATGACTTATCTACTTACCTGGGGCCTTGGAGCCCTGAAGATCACGTGTTAGATGATGTCAGGTGAAGTCATACAACAAGTGCAACCATTTGATCATCTCATCAAAGTATCTCCCCATGTACTTAATCACATAATACAACAAAGATAAGTCAAGTACATAATAATCATGAGTATAATCACACATATAATCGATCATGAAATGAAACTCATGAAGATGGGTGGGAGGGAGGGAGGAAATCTTGTTGGAAAGAGAAACCATCAACCTGATCATCCTGCCTGAAAGTGTATCCACGAGACTGATCAATCCATCTCTAAAGGGGGCTACTATATGTAAACGAAGGCTCATCTTCATCGGCACATAAATACTCATTGCTTGTCGAGGGCTAAGAGGAGATGAGAGATCAAAAGAATAATGCATGATCTCTTAGAGAAGAGGGTAAGAGGTAAGAAACAATCTCAAGTGTAGAAAAACACCGCCTCTTCCCTTGTGAATCTCCATGGAAATATCCAAGATGAAAATACTTCCGCTTTGAAAAATGAACCTCTAACTGCTCTAAGGTGGCCACGTCCTGGTATTCCTCAAAATCTGAGAACAACGGTTGAAAGTCCTCATAAACAAATATGCATCCTAAAAAAGGTATGTACCAAAGGATGAATGAAGATCATGCTACGACAAGTCATCCTCGAAAGGGAAGAACAAATCTATAACTATGTCATCACTAAGTTTCCAAACATCTGAATCATACATGCATGGAGGTCGGTCCTCTGAAAATGACATTTCAACCCCTTATGTTTGAGAGCTACCCTCAATGTCATAAATGGGATCTCTATCAATAATGAAGCAACCCACATCCCATCTACGTCTCCCAACCTATATGAAGCAACCCACATCCCATCATAGAAGTTGATCACTTCCTCACAAGACTAGATAACTTCATTTTCTTCAAAGGGAAAGCAAATAACAAAGTCTCATTTAGGCCTTCTGCAAGAGAAACTTCATCGAGATCCTTTTGGCAGTTTTCTTCATTTCCATAGTCATGGAACAAGGCATCATCAAAGTTTTCAAAAGGATTAGAACTTTTCATGTTCTCTTCTTGATGTGCAGGAGGAGCAGAGGTCCGGATGTCCTCATCAAGTGGAAGAGCAGATACTTCATCTTCATCATATGTCTCATCCAGATTTTCTTCATCGGGATCTTCTTCAAGCTTTTCTTCATCTATTGTCTCATCATCGATCGGAAAACCTTTTTGTCAAAGAGTGTGTTTGAGCTCTTGGAAAGCATCTTGCAAACTTTGAGTAGCTGGTCAATATTGCTTGAGAAATTCTTCAATGAGCTTTGTAGAAGAGGGGATACACTTTGGATCACATAAGTGTGCAAATCAATCCTTTTGACTCGATTCCAGTGAAGATACATAAATTTTCATCAACACATCTTCATGTAGGACATTTAAGCTCAAAGCATACTTCATATAATTCACAACATGGGTGACTGTTAGAGATAGATCACCATAAAATTTGGGGCAACTTGCCCTCCACTCCGGGGAGCAATGATTTGGATATCTAGGAATACCCTGAACACCAAAGGAGAGATAAATCTTATGGAATGCCCATGGTAAGTCCCGTGAGGCCATGGTTCCATTACTTAGGGTAATACCTCAATGGAGTCGCAGGATGAGCTCAAGGCTCATCAAAGGATAGAAAAGGATAAGGGAAAAGTGGATTCTGGGAATGTGGAGTCGCCAGATGAGCTTCAAAATGAGCTCATCAAGAAGTGTGGAAAGGGAACGTCCCTTGGGTGGAGTCGTCAAGAAAGATAAGGGAAAGGATTTGGGATAGCTCACCAAAGTGTCGTTAGGGTACGAAGAAGATTCAAAATCTTCCCCGACAATGGCGCCAAAATGTTATAGCGCAAGTTGTAGGTTGGGAAAATCCTGAACCAACCACGAAACAAGTGCTACAACTTAGGAATCCTACACCTAATGTCACCTCGATGTAGGTCCCACACTTCAAGGGTGACTAGGTCACTCTAGGGAGGCGATCTGGGTGACCTTAGGGGGATTGAGATGGAGATGGAGGGAAATGGAAGTGAAGCCCCTGGAGGTCAAGTATAAGTGGAATAAAAGGTAGGGAGAGATGCCTTGCAAGTCAAGTAATTGTTGCCCCACAGGTGTAGTACTTCTCCGAATGATTGTACCTGCTCAAGACAAAAGAAAATACACTTTGCAATGATATATGTTAGTTGGATCAACACATTAATATTATTGTCCCTAATTTGAAGCAGTAGATAACAATATATATCAACAAGTAAATGGTACTATATGCTACTCAATAAGTGCTAGAGATCAAGTAGAAAATACAAGAGAAAGACTAGCTAAACTCAAGATGAAAAACCAATATTCTAGCACAAAAGATAAGGCTTTTGTAAATACTTGTTTGCAACAAATTATATCAGCCTCATGGTTGTAACAATCAATGTATTACAACAAGAAAATCAACCACTGAAATCTCCTCAAACTTTGCCAAAAGGTGCGTTAGGCCAAGGAGAGTAAGTGTGCAAACTTTGAGCAAAATCCAATGGTTGATAAGAGAGTTATTCAAGTAAATGAGTTAGGTTTTTTGGAGCCCTAATCACTGAAGATGCAATTTTGTAACAAGATCAAGAAATATCCCCTTGATGAGGATGCCCTAGTGGCTGTGAGGTGCCCAAGGCACAAGGAGTACAATCCACTTTGCAAGAAGTAAAAATGGTCGAAATTCATGTTTCCCAATGCAATGATTTTTTATCTCCAATGGAAAAAGGTATGACTAGTGCCTTTACTATTGGGTTAATGGAGTCAAATAAACAAAGAGCTTAGAGAAGCTACCTCCTTGGGGGTGTAAGCCCTTTTACTTCCCAAGGCAAGTTTCTCTAGGCTAGGGTTTAAGCTAAGAGGGTGTATGCCCTTATACTTCTCCCCTAGTGTAATCAATGAGATGAAGCAATAAAATGATGAATAATATGGTGGGGGTGTATGCCCTTATACTTCCCACCTATCTCTTAGCATAACAATACTTGACTTGAAGAAAATGGTAGTACAATAGTAGAAAACCATACCAAGATCAAGAGAAATGGCAAGACAATCCACCGTAAGAGCTAGAAAAGCATCATCCAAGGCTAGCGCTAGACTTCCATCAACCATTCACCAATAGATAGCCATAAACAAGTGCACAAGAGATAAAAAGAGCCAAGTGTGGCGCAGATTTCAGATCAAGTCCTCTCACAAGAGGGAGAGTTATGATTAAAATGTGATCTTATGATCTCTATTTATACAAAATGTAGCTAACATGGTTTGTCCACAAATGAAGGAGTAAAACACAAGATTAGGGGTCAACAACCCTAATCTTGCCCCCTTGACATAGTAATATAAAACAATTCACTTAAAATTTCATTTTTTGCACAAATAAAACCCTAATTTAGGAGGATGTCACTCCTTTAGGGGACGTTTTGCCACTTTGAGGAAGTCGTTGGTGTTGGAGAAGCATGGGTAGGCCTCCAAAGGCCACATGTCAAGCATCTAAGTACTATCCTCATGGTGAAGATCCTCTCCTTCTCAAAACGTCCATGTGTCAAAAGAGTGGCACCTTACCACCATGCCCTAGCCCCAAAAGCATGATGTCAAGCTCAAAATAGGACGTTTTTCCCCTCTTGGGAAAATCATTTGGAAAGTGAGGGTTGGGCTAGGTCGTCCAAGTATGATCTCTCTCATCTGGCATGTGAGCCCCTGACATCCAACTTGTGGGCTTGTAGCCCCATGGAATCCAAAGCTAGGCTTGTACTCCCAAAACTGTCCACAAACTAGGTCCCGCAAAGACAAATGAACACGCCCTCTAAGGATCTCAAGTCATAACATCATGATACGTGAATCCAATCAATAAATAATCCATCTAAGCATGTGCATCAAAGATCACTATATCAGACAATTAACAACTCAAAGACACTATGCGACTTGTCAAGCTTGAATATGGGACGATTGACGATGTGTCCTATTGGGTAGATCTTTCCCTAAGTCAAGGAGAGTTTCCAAGAGATCCCTCTCTAAGCCATTTAAAGTGGATGAAGTGGTCAGGGTCAAGACTTAATGGGCATAGGGCTCATGACATATAAGGGGTCATAGTCTCTCATTCATGGGTGCCTTTGAAGAGGGTGTGTGGTACCTTCGTCCACAATGCACTTTTTCCAAGCCCAACAATTTGCCTTTTATCTTTCTTTCTTTATTTTCTTTCTCTATAGCATAAGGAGAGGTTGAAGGTCACTACCCTGGTGTGGTGACCAGGTGGTGGTAATGTTAGCCACAAACACCTAATGGAAATGAGAAGTTTGGCTCGTGATGAGATCCCCTTTCTCTCAACCATGCAATTGAGAGCCATTACCCTGGTTTGGTGATCATATGATGGTAATGTTATACCACTAAATATTCATGGACGTGATAGGTTGGCTCGTGATGAGACCTCCTATCCTTCAACTAACCTTTTAAGCATTCTTTATTATATTGTGGGTCCCCTTTATTCAAAGATAAGCATTTCATTTCTTTTTTGGGTGATCCTTGGGCGAAGCATCTTGAAGGTTTATACAAGGATTTTATCTTTTACCCAACATCAATCCCTTTGGGCCTTTATTCCCTTCTTCCCATAGAATGAGGGACAACCCCTCCTTGGGTCAATACACCCTAAAATCCCAAGAGATAAGGAAATGGAGGGGAATAATGATGGAAAATGGTAAGTATGGTCGTGAACAGTACAATGGTTCATCAAGGGAGTTCCCCGTATCAAACCCATCCCCAAAGAAGACCACTTACTAGGGCACAATGTCAAACACCAAGGTGAAGCAGGGCAAAAGGCATAATGTCGAAGCCTATATCATGAAATCTAGAGCAATCTAAGATACAACATAATCAAATGGATTGAATATTGAAATGATGCTCACCATAATACCGACTTGTACCTCATGGAGCAAGGTCCATTGCCTTTTGGAAGCCAGCTAATGTGGTGGATCCCATCTGCAAACCTATGACCATCTGTGGTGGTGAGTGGGTTTCCCATCTGTGCAAAAGGGTACTATAGGTCATGTAGTCTCTCAACACTCCATATCTACAACCTGAGGGCCTCGAGACACGATCTTCTTAGTTATCCAAAAAATGGGGATAAGAAGACCCAAGAAATGACAAGGAAGATGAGGGGTCATCTTACGTTACCTAGACAAAAATCCCCACTAAGGAGTTGGAAGATGCAATGAAAGATCTTCAACTAGAGGAGGAGGAACAAAGATCAGGTGGTGATGAAGAGATTTCTAAAGAGGACCCCTTGGAAAAAGACACAACTGGAAAAGGGGAAGTAATAGGGACCCCATCTTTAAGCAAGACTGCGTTGAAGAAAACATGCTCCCTCCCCTTTGCTTACAAGAGGATGGAAGTCAAAGAATTTGAGGGAATGAGAAGTAGATAGAAACAAAGTGATGAGACCTCAATTCCTACAAGAAAAATGTGGCTGCACCCTGGTGCTCCGAATGAAGCTTATGCATGTTCTTTTGACGCATTTTGTTAAGCAATTTAAAAGTCTTCAAGTTCGTAAGAGGCCAAGAAAGATTAAAGCTCTTTCATCCTAACTTTCCACAGCTCAAGACAAGAATGAAGAGTGGTGTATAGAAGCATTAATCTAACCTCCTCCTTTGTATTGGGTTGTATGGGAATAGAGGAAACCAACCTTTGTTTCCTATTTTTGTTGTGTGTTCAAGATCTTAAAATAGAATCACATACAAAATATCCACTAATAAGATAGAAATTCTCCACACTTTATTAATACCAAAACCCTTAAGGTAGGGAAACACCTTAAAATTGATCCTTTTATGGAAGGAATCCACTCTTGTTCACTTGCTTCTTCGAGGGAGCAACCTCTTAATGAAATAAGCTCCAATTACAATACTCTTCCACACATCTCATAAGGAGGACTCCATCCTTATTTAATAATCTATAATAATAATATATTTTTAAGGTCACAGCCAAGCCAGACACCAAATTGGTATATGAGACCCCCTCTGCCAGACGATTTTACTGGTAAAGTCTACGGAGGTATACATACCCTACCCCCCTCTGGATTTGAACATGTGACCTCTTAGGAGGAAACACATGTTCTTAACCATTAGGCCCACTCATTTATAACTAACTAAGAAAACCATATTCATAATGACGCAGCCACGCACCCACAACCACGCCCACTCACAGGATCTTCTCTTCTTCTACGGCCCGAAGAACTCTAAGGTTCTTTTATTTCCCTATCGATAAATATGCACCCACAGAACTCTCGTGGGATCCCCCTCTCTTTGCTCATCGGGAGATCGGAACTCGCGACTTCGCGAATTTAAAGGTCAGTGGTTGGGTGTTGGTTCTACGAATCCCCGAACACCGATATGAGTCAACGCTGACCTTTCCCTTCTCCTATCGGGACTTTCTCTATCGCGATATCAGCACTCCCGATATCGAGCAACTTGCTTTACCGACTCCCGACTCCCGATATGTCGATTACCCGACACGCGTACGAGTTGACCTTTTAACGTCCCGTCACCTCTATCAGGAATTCGGGGTTCGCGATTTCGTGAATCCTGACGCTATTGTATCGGGACTTCTCGCCACGAAACCCCGATAGCTTATGCCACTTGTCCTCCACTCGCCGACTTAGCTGTGGCCCACACTATTTACGTAGCCATCGGGATATCGTGTATTGCAATATCGCGACTCCCGTTACCAAATTTTCGACTCTTCTCTCACGAAATCAGGATAGGCGATTTCGCGAATAATCCAACTGTCCTGGCTGGCTTGGATCAACGACTCTATCTGTCCTAAGCTTAAACCTTCAGGAATATGTCGTTGTATCTCCCCTGCACATCCACAAAATCTAATGACTCACGAAGATTTGCGGATTCTCCTCGGAGAATACCGACCGTCTGTTTCTTCCGAATGAATTCTGTGAAATAACCAAGTGTAGCTCCACGGAACTCGTCCGCCTGCTCGCAAACTTACGACGCCTCTTGAACCTTCAAGGCACCACCATCCTGCACTGTCCTTCAACAAACTCAAAGGCCTCTCCTTCCTGAGCTTTCCTCAACTCTGCGTCTTCTTAGAAAGACTTCTTGCTCACACTCCTTGCGGCAACCTTCAGAGACTTCCTAAGTGTTGAAGTCTTATGACTCTGTGCACTCTTGCAGCTGTAGTCCTTCGATACTTCACTCAGGTTCACAACCCTGAGATTCTTACCCAACCTGCGCACTCCTTGCACGGCTCATGTGCCCAACTGCACCTTTGGGATGAATGAGAACAAAAGCTATCTCTATCTGAACCCTCTGTCAACGCCTTGCGGACACTTCAACTGCACTCCTTGCAGGAATCTTCTGGCTCAAATAGAGAAACAATTGAAACTCATTCCTTCTTCTTCTCAGACTTCAATCCAAACATGAAATCATATACACAGCATATAAAAGCAATGTATAACAGGAAGCAAACATTCATGAGCATATCAACATCATTACACAGAGAACAGACACAAAACCATGAATTTGAACCAATCTCTTCTATTAATTCAAATATCTGTACATGGGTGTTCTCAAACAACTCTCTGCTTGATCTTAGCTTGATCTTAGCAATCGCTCCTTCACCTGGCTGTGAAGTTCTTTCATTGCCTCAACAAATTCTTCTGCACTAGCGCTCCTAGTCACAGTCTGTTCTAAATCCCTCAATTCAGAAATTCCCCTCGGTTGTGTGCCATAAACAACCTGAAATGGACTCTGTCCTGTACTCCTGTTGACTGAGTCATTATACGCAAACTATGCCTGCGACAATATATTGTCCCAACTGCTGTGGTGCTCTGTCACCAAGCTTCTCAGCAAGTCTCCCAGACTTCTGTTTGTCCATCCGTCTGCGGATGATACGCTGAACTAAACAACAAGTTAGTTCCCAGCTTCTTCCATAAGGTTCTCCAGAAATGCCCTATGAACTTCGTATCTCGATCCGAAACTATGCTCTTTGGTAAGCCATGAAGTCGAATGACTTCTTTGAAAAACAGGTTCGCGATGTGAGTCGCGTCACTAGTTTTCTGACATGGGATAAAATGTGCCATCTTGGAAAATCTATCCACCACCACAAAGATTGAATCACAACCTATTTGTGTCCTTGGCAACCCCAACACAAAATCCATGCTAACTTCATCCCACGACCTCCCTGGTATGGGCAATCGTTGATAAAAACCCGCATTTTGCTTCCTCCCCTTCGAATGCTGGCAAATTCGACATCTGTCTACAAATCTCTTGACCTCTGATCGCATCCCTGGCAAAAAGTATGATTCGCTCAGCTTTGCTAATGTTTTGTCATGACCGAAATGTCCTGCCAATCCTCCACTGTGTTTTTCCTTCAACAAATTCTCCCTCATGGAACAATTTGGAATACACAGTTGATGGCCTCTAAATAACAATCCCTCTTGTATCATGTACTCGGCCCACTGACTTCTATCTCTGAGAACTGGATTCTCAGTTGCTTCATATGCTTCCTTGAAGTCTAGATCATCTGCGTACATGTCCCTGAGATCATCAAAGCCCAATGTTTTGACTCGGAACTCCTGCAACAGCAAACACTTCCTGCTCAAAGCATCAACAACTTTGTTAGCAGTACCAGAAATATGTTTTATCACAAATGTGAAATTCTGCATATACTCAACCCATTTGGCATGTTTCTGATTCAACTTCTCCTGTTGAGTCACAAACTGCAGTGCATGATTATCACTGTACAAGACAAATTCTTTGGGTATCAAGTAGTGCCTCCACTTTTTCAATGCATGAATGATGGCATAAAATTCCTTATCATATGTGGAGTACTTTAGTTTTGCCTCATTCATCTTCTCGCTGAAGTACGCTATCGGCCTGTCTTCTTGACTCAAGATTGCTCCGATTGCAAATCCACTTGCATCGCATTTCACCTGAAATGTCTTTTAAAAATTAGGCAACACCATAATTGGTTGTTCCGTAATCTTCCTCTTCAACAGGTTGAAACTCTTTTTGGCCTCTTCAGTCCAGTGAAAAGACTTATGCTGCTTCTTCATTGTATCCATCATTGCTGCGCTAATTCCACTGAAATTTCTAATGAATTTTCGGTAGAAACTAGCCAATCCGTGAAAACTTCTCAACTCAAATATGTTCTTCGGTGATGGCCAATTCTTGATTACCTCCACCTTATCTAGATCCATCCTCAACTCATTCGCCGAAATAACAAACCCCAAATAAATAAGCTATGTCTTCATGAACGAGGATTTCTTCATATTTATCAACAACTTCTCCTGCTGCAATTTTTGCATTACTGTAGTCAAATGCTTTAGATGCTATGCCGCTGTTTTACTGTAAACCAGTATGTCATCCAAATACACAATGACAAATTTCCCGATGAACTCCCTCAGGACTTCATTCATCAACCTCATAAAGGTACTTGGCGCATTTGTTAAGCCAAATGGCATAACAAGCCATTCATACAACCCTTCGTTTGTCTTGAATGTTGTCTTCCATTCATCGCCTTCTCTCATGCGAATATGGTGATATCCGCTTTTCAGATCAATCTTTGAAAAATATTTTGCTCCACTCAAGCAATCCATCGGATCATCCATTCTTGACAATGGAAATCTGTACCTGATGGTTATCTTGTTGATTTCCCTTAAGTCAGTGCACATCCTCCAGCCTCCATCTTTCTTCGGACTGAGTACTGTTGGAATAACACATGGACTCAAGCTTTCTCTGACTAATCCTTTGTCCAATAACTCCTGGACTTGCCTCTTAACTTCTTCATTCTCCTGCGGCGTCAGTCTATACGCGGCTTTGTTTGGCAAACTGACTCCTGGTATGAGATCAATATGATGACTCACACTTTTGATTGGTGGCAACGAATGAGGTAATTCGTCCACTACAATGTCAGCGAACTCTTCCAGCAATTCCTGAACCTCCTCTGGAAAATCATCCACTCTTGTGCTAGTCAGAACAATCCTCGGCTTTCTAACCACAATGAACTGTGGATCCTCCTTCTTCTTAACCTCGGTAAGAAGTTCCTTCCCACTCATGAGAAGTACGGTGTTGCTTACTTCCGACTTCACTTCCTTATCCTTTATCGAAAGCAACATGTGTGTCCTCCCATTCTTCTCTAGGGTGTATGTGTTCATTCACCCATCATGAATCACATTTCTGTCATATTGCCATGGTCTACCCAACAATAGATGACAAACATCCATAGGAATGACATCACATAAGATCTTATCATTATATCCTCCTATCTTGAATTC